>CALNHX010003552.1:0-40000 GCA_940337035.1 Agriotes lineatus | reverse complement strand
ACATTTTCATCGATCTCTTGGCAAACCTTCTTCTATGCCTCTTCTTTGGCGTTCCATATCGCTTTCTTGAGGGTATGTTGTTGGGCTTGGTATATTCTTCTGCATCTAAGTTTCTCTTCCTCAGTCACGTTTGGCTTTTTATTTTTCCGCGTCATCTCTCTTCTCTTTTTCACGCACTGTTTTCTCTCCTCTGCTATGCTGTCGTTCCACCAGTAGGTATATCTCTTCATGCGTACATTTGTTTTTTTTTGCAGTGTCTGGTCGCATGTGGTTTGTAGTAGTTGAACGAGGTCTTCTGGTGTTATTTCTTGTTGTGTCCGTTCTTGTTCCTCTATGTTTTGGTTTAACTTTGTAGCAAGGTGTTCCATTGCTTCCGGCTTCATCTTCCATCCGTGCGAAATATTTTGGTAACCAGTTGTGTCCGTTCCGTTACCTCGCTTTTCTACTTCGTAATATATGTTTTTGTGGTCGCTCAGGTTTTCTGTTTCCATCACCCTCCAATTTCGCACCCTTCTGCTGATGTTTGAAGTACAGAACGTTATATCTATGCATGAGGACCTGTCTCCCTTTTGATATGTAGGTGTCTCCCCCGTGTTGAGTATTTGCAGATCGTCTGCGGCTAACCAGTCAGCTAGGATTTTTCCTCGCCTGTCTTCTATAGTAGAGCCCCACAGCTTTGATTTCGCATTAAAGTCACCTCCAATAAGTATCTTGTGACTGCCTTGTGTTTGTATATTTTGCCGCAGATCGTTTAATACTGTTTTGTACTGGTCGTCGTTTATATTTGGTGAGCAGTAGCAGTTGTATAGAATTATGTCCCCCATGCTTATCCAGACAAAGTCATCCCCACATCCGCTTTTGGTAACCATTTTATTTCCTGGATTGATTCCCAGATAATTCCTTATTGCCGCGTTCTTTTTCTTACTGTAGAACCATTGTCCCTTCTCGATGTGTTTTATGTTTGGTTCTGATACCGTAACAAGATTGATTTGCATTTCTAGAGCAGTCTGCGATAGCAGGTCATGCGCGGGGCCGCTTCTGTTTAAATTTGTTTGGATAACTTTTAGGTCCATGTTAATATTACAACTGACTGTTTGGTTGCTCCGCATTTAGTATTCTGTTTAGAGATTTAGGTTTTTGGTGTTCTGTTGTGGCTCGTAGTTTCCTCACTTCCTCTCTGTATTTGTTACATTTCATGGAGTCTGCTTGGTGGCCTTCTACTTCGCATACATAGCAGTATGGCTGGTTTGCACATGCAGTTGCAGAGTGCCCTTTTTTATTGCATTTGAAACAGGTATCTTCCATTGATCTCCTGTCACTTGTGCATTCTCTTTTCGTATGCCCATAGCATAAACAGTTATGACATTTTATTGGGACTAATATCTCGTTTATCCTACATCTCTGCCAGCCAATGTTAATTTTGCCTATCCTAATCAGTTGTTCTGCCTTTCTTTTCGGTAAGCTCACTATAGCTACCATAGCATCGCCTCTTCTTGTACCTTTCAACGTGTTAACTTTTATGTCTCTTTTGTCCAGTATTTCCATTTCAGGTATACTCTCTATTGCTTTCTGTATCTCTTCTTCTATAATCCCTTCCACCAGGTCCCTAATTACTACAACTTTTTTTGGAGGACTGGTTTCTGCCGCCGTTGCAGTTTCTTTAAGACTTTCCAATGCTTTTTCTTTGAACAGTTTAACTGCCCCGTTCTTCTGTTCTTTCATCGTTATCCTGACATTTCCAGCTTTTGTTTTCCTAATATTCTGGATTTGTATCCCTATCTCGTCAATTCTGATTTCTTCTCTCATCGTTTTTAATATATTTGCGTAGGAACTGGTCTGGTTTGTAGGTTTTATTTCCAGTATTTTTTGTGTCGGTCTCGCTGTAATCCAGTCCGTATTTTATCCTCCGTTTTCCTAGGCTGCTGGTACTTTTTTCTGTTAACAGCCCAGGTCATTTCGGTACGACTACCTTGTAAGGCACATTCTGTCATTTTCCTCATCCGTATCACGTCATTTTTGGTAGTGTCGGCAATGACTATTTTTTTGTCTCCTCTTCTTTCCAGGATATTTCTCAGGTTCCTAAAGATGTTGAACATCCTTTCTTCGTTCTTTTCTATGTCATCGAGAGTCGATCCTGCTTTTTTTGTTTCGACTCCCAGTAGATAAAGTCTACTTATGGCTTCTTCTGTTTCCTCGGCGTTCGTTATAATACTTTTATTTTCTAGATACATGATCTTGCCATATTCTAGCGATTGCTTTTCTATTAGAGTCTTAATCTGCGGATATTGCTCGGTATACGTTCGAATGAGACCATTTGTTTCCTTTCTGTACGCGTCTATAATAATCGCCTTTTCAAACTCTTCATTGTATCTTGTGGGTTTATTTTGTTCTAATTTTGTTTTCGTGTATACCTTCTCGTCCCAATCCATCTGCACGATGCTTTTGTAGCTTCCGTACTCCATGTTTTCGAAAAGGTTTACACTGTCATCGTCCGTTTGCGTGGCTATTTCTCTTGTGTTCACTGCTAGTGTAGGCGTGCTTTGTTCGTTTTCCTTTATTGTTTGTGTTTCAGCTTCTACCACGAGTTTGTCTCTATCATATGTAGCCGTACCTTCCTCCAGCCAATTCTGTATGTCCTCAGCCATCAGTTGTTCCATTAAGCTCCTTAAGTTAATTGAGGCTTCTTTTATCTCTTTCTTTATGTTATAGGCCGAGATATGTTCTTGTAGTGTGTCTATATTCTTTTGCATTTTTTTAATCACTCTCTTATAGGTCTTTGCATTTTTTAGCCTTTGCTCACTTTCTCTCGATTGTGATTCGATATTGGGACTTTCTTTTATTTTTCGCTTCTTATATACTCTTGCGTCTACCACCGTTTCTGGTCCTTTCCCATCTTCCGCGTCCTCATTGTCGACGTGGATCGCTCTTCTACCATCGTTTTCTTCTGGTTCATTGTTTCTCTCGATTAGCCATTTGCTAAGTGAGCCACTTGCACCGGGGGGTGAGGATTTAGTCAATCTAGTTCTCCTTTTGAACTTATCCATTAGCTGCCTTTCTAGCTGTTCTCGTTCCTTTATCTCTATTTCGGTCTCCGATTCCTTATTAGGATGGTCCATTTCGACAGGTTGGGGGTATAAAAAGGGGAGGTAGAAAAAAGGGGGTGATCATGTGGACGTAAAGCCGCAGTCTCACAAAAACGTTTGCCACTACTCTCGTCCAAATCGGCCTTCTGGTTCAGAAGTTATGGGCTATTACAGGTGAAGGGAGGGGATTTCGGGGATTTTGGTGGGGAGTTTATGGGGGGGTGGGTCACTAACACTTTCGAACAGAAGTTCAAAAAAGGTGGTGGGTGGAATAATAGTAGTGAGGGGGGAGGGGGTAAAAGTCTCAATCGGTTAGAACTACCGCGTTCTTGCCTTCCCGGGCCAACAGAGTGGCAGAAGTAAGAGGAGCTACACACTTTACGCTTGCCGGAATAGCAGCTCCAGCAAGACGAGCACAACCACCTCCCGAACCTCCTGGTGTCCTAATAGCCCGCTGGCTTATGACGGTTTGATGTAAATTTCCTAAGTCCGAGATGCCTAAAGCTTTCTAAGTACAGCAAGTTTCGCTACACTCACTACTTTCCTGTGATCCTATTACACTGAGGTCTTCAACCACACACACTTCGTCACTGGGGCCCCGCGAGGCAAGCCCCTTTATCACGATTGGGGCAAGCCCCCCGTGTCGGCTTTAACCACACTTATTGCTCTTTAGCAGCGCTCGCAGAACACGTCCGTTTACGAACACACACTCTGTTTGTCTCCTGTCTGTCTGTCTGTCTGCCTTCCTGTCTGTCTGCCTTCCTGCCTGCCTGCCTGCCTGCCTGCCTGCCTGCCTGCCTGCCTGCCTGCCTGCCTGCCTGCCTGTCTGCCTGCCTGTCTGTCTGTCTGCCTGCATGCCTGTCTGTCTGCCTGCCTACCTGCCTGTCTGTCTGTCTGTCTGTCTGTCTGCCTGTCTGTATATCTGTCTGTCTGTCTGCCTGTCTGCCTGTTTGTCTGCATGCCTGCCTGCTTGTCTGTCTGCCTGCCTGCCTGCTTGTCTGTCTGCCTGCCTGCCTGCCTACCTGCCTGCCTGTCTATCTGCCTGCCTGTCTGTCTGCCTGTCTGTCTATCTGTCTGTCTGTCTGTCTGCCTGCTTGTCTGCCTGTCTGCCTGCATGCCTGTCTGTCTGTCTGCCTGCATGCCTCTCTGTCTGCCTGCCTGTCTGCCTGTTTGTCTGTCTGTCTGCCTGGTCAGTACTCCCAGTAAATACATAATAAGCATATTCACTCCTTCATTATTTTCATAAACATAAGCCATTATTGTAGCAATAACATTAAAAAAATTACAATGGGAAACTAGCTGAGAGGTCATTGCTTGACAACAGAGATAAACAAAAATAAAATTGTCCAGCCGCTTTTGCGCCAAAGTTTAGTTTTTAATTTGAAACTTTAACACCCTGTACCTCCTTTAGTTTTGATATTTCGGAAAAGTGGCAAATGAAAAAAAAGCTTATTTTTTTAGATTTATATCCTGATAAAAGGAAAGAATCTACTTAAAAATCACCCTGTATATACAGTGTGTCCCCGGATAGGTGAAACGACTCTTTTAAAGGTAAAAAATTCTCGATTTAAATTTTCATTTTTTGGGGTTCAGCCCTGCTTGTTTAAAGGCGAATTTCTAACAGCATTTCAGGTTTGAAAAATCAAGTATGCCTTAGAAGTTTTCAAAAAACCTATTTTACTGTAGAGTAGCGTGCCTTTTATGTAGCAAATACGACAAAAAGTTATTAAGAAAACTTGTTTAGAATCAACATCTAGGCTGCTATACCAAATTTTAAAATCCTCGGCCAACTTTGATCTCTTACGTTTTCTTGTATGTTTAGGTCCCATATCAAAGAATTTTACTTTTAACAAAGACTGCTATAGAAAAACAAAGTTTTTTATTTCATAATAAAAAAACTTTGTTAAACATAAAATTCTTTGATTTGGGAAATAAACATTAAAGAAATATTTGTCACATAAAAGGCACTTTACTTAGTTAGAAAATGGCGTTTTTCGAAATTGTGTAAATGCAACAAGTTCTATTTTTCGGAAATTAAGCAAGATTTCAATGAGATTTTTTATTGTGTGTTAGTTTTAGCTGACTGAACAATCTCAAAGCCAGAAAACTTTTTTTCGTAAAATGTATCTCTATCTTGACTAGTAAATGCATGTTTCGTAATTATTTAAAAAAAAAAAAATTTTACTCATGGCGGAAGTCACGTGACAACTTTTGTTTGGCCCCTTTGTAATCACTTTGCAACCACCTCTGGTCGTCAGTGTTTGATTTTACAAAAAATTCTAATTACTTTTTTTTCATTTGATGAGGGCTTTTTAGCGATCACTTTATTTATTATTTGTTTATAATAATTTTCTTACGTGGTTACTGGAGTTTGCGAAGTTGAATTCGGCGCCGAGATGGCCTAGCGCCGAGTTGGCTGGCCTCGAGATGTTTCCGCGCCGAGTTGTGCCGGTGCCGAGCTGGCCCAGCGCCGAGATGGCGGCGCCGAGTTGTCCGGCTTTGTATTTGGTTACCTTGTTTTGGCTACCATCTTAAGGTCACCCATAAAGCCTTTCAGGCTACACTAGCAGGTAAGCAGACTATTAGACAGGGAGGCAAACAGACAGGCAGACAGGTAGACAGGCAGACAGGTAGACAGGTAGACAGCTAGACAGGTAGACAGGTAGACAGGTAGACAGGTGAACAGCTAGACAGGCAGACAGACAGACAGACAGATAGACAGGCAGACAGACAGACAGGCAGACAGACAGACAGACAGACAGGCAAGCAGACAGACAGATAAACAGACAGACAGGCAGGCAGGCAGGCAGGCAGGCAGGCAGGCTATGTGTATCTAGGATGAAAAGCGGACGACTGTGAATATTGTTGGACGAGGCGAATGCCGAGCCCAACAACACAGGAGTATCGGAATGTTGCTCTTTGTCCAAGATACAGATAGTCTGTCTGCCTGCCTGCCTGCCTGCCTGTCTGTCTGTCTGTCTGTCTGTCTGTCTGTCTGTCTGTCTGTCTGTCTGTCTGTCTGTCTGTCTGTCTGTCTGTCTGTCTGTCTGTCTGCCTGCCTGCCTGCCTGCCTGCCTGTCTGTCTGTCTGTCTGTCTGTCTGTCTGTCTACCTGTCTCGTTGTCTACCTGACTAGCTGTCTATCTGTCTAGCTGTCTACCTGGGTACCGGTCTACCTGTCTACCTGTCTGTCTGTCTGCTTGTCTGTCTGTCTGCCTGTCTAACAGTCTGCTTACCTGCTAGTGTAGCTTGCAAGGCTATATGGGTGACCTTGAGATGGTAGCCAAAACAGGGTAACCGAAAACTGGCTTTCTCTATTATCTCAAGTCAGTCACACCTACAATCACAAAAAACCTAGTACAATTGGTAAAAGACCTGTTGATGTAAATAAGAGTAATGAGAAGGAAATTCTCAATCAAGCCTATAATCATATAAAAATGACAGATTTAATTAATGTCAAATTTAAAGTTGGCGATCGTGTGCGAATTATATGCTGTGATGACTCATCACTTAATTTTCACCAGTGCTATATAAATTCGGTGTGTTGCAGTATTTCTATCATTCTCTTGTACGGGCCCTCAAAAACATGGCAGATTTCAATCAGAAACTTTGCAACTTAAATGAGGTTAAACAGTGGAGAAATGTACGAGATTTGAAGGTTGACGAAAAATATCTAATAATAAATGTGTATCGGTGATATATAGCAATATATAGCAATAAAGTGGCAGTAGAATTGGACAACAATTATGAGGACGTCGCTACTATATCGTCTCGGGTGGCAAGTGTGGAAGCAACACGAAACTTGTCTTCGAGGAGATCGTAACACCTCCAGACAGAGATGACTACAACATCTCTAGCGCAATAATTGATTGATGCATAGTATATTTGTAATAATTTTATACATGTACGTTTTAGACAAAATAAATACAAGCACATTTACAATTGTTGTTTTATTACACCGTTGTGTTTATAAAATCGGTTACAGGAACATGTCAGGTTGGCCGAGCGGTCTAAGGCGCCGGATTTAAGCTCTGGTTAAGGAAGCGTGGGTTCGAACGCCACACCTGACAATTCTTTTTGTTCATCTAATAGACGGTAGTACTTACCAAATTTATTTCAAGATAATTTTGCAGATCATCACCTCAAAATCCTTCAGACATTGATAATGGAGGTCATTAACTGCATCAGCAAAATTTTCCAAACAAAGGCTCCATTCAATTAGTTTTAGCAGTCGTGCAGATTTTCAAACAATGACTTCATATAGGTAAGAAAGGGGAGTTGGGCTGCTATTCGGCTACCTTGTTTCGGCTACCATTTTAAGGTCACCCATATGGCCTTGCAGGCTACAATAGCAGGTAAGCAGACTGTTTGACAGGTAGACAGTTAGACAGGTAGACTGACAGGTTCAAACCAGTTCCCGTGTAGTTGTGCAGGTTTCTGCTTACCACGTCTTCTTACTTTTTATATCACTATGGAAAATTCATATATCGTAGGTAAGAAAAGAGGGTTGCGCTGCTATTCGACTATCGTGTTTCAACTACCATCTCAAGGGCACCCATATAGCCTTGCCGGCTACACTAGCAGGTAAGGAGACTGTTAGACAGGCTGACAGGTAAACAGACAGTTGGACTGGTAGATAGGTAGACAGACAGACAGACAATTAGACAGGTGGACAAGTAGATAGGTAGAGATGGTAGTTGAAACACGGTAGTCGAATAACAGCGCAACCCCCTTTTCTTACCTATATGATAAGCGTAGAAATCTTGTAAAATTTCAAAATTACACTTTGTTACGGTCTTAAACTGACTTTACGACACCGCACCGGCTCATACAATAACGAAACGGCCGGCGCGGGCCGTAACTGACGAAATCGGGACGAAATATCTCCTAGGCCGCCACCCACGCCGCAACAAGTTAGGCCGAGCTAGATTTTCAGTGGAGATGGGCGGGTCCCGCGAGATTATCTGAGGGTAACGGCGAGAAGGTCGGTAACTAACGGTAAAATAAAGAGGGCGCCACCAAGCCTGTCTTAACCCGAATAACCGGGCCTGGGCGGTTAGACGGGGGCGAAGTATTCAAGATACTCCATCGATAAGATTACTCAAGAGTTGCAAGTTCAAATAACAATTTCGGGATTGCCTTATGCGAAGATTGTAATTAGGTGCCAATCCGACCGCGACTACGCAGCTGTCTCACCCACCTGTACGCTCAAGGCTCCCTCGTCCCGTCGCACAATAATCATTACACTGAAGGGGCGCTTATCTGAAACAGAACATGCACAAGTCGAAACAAAACAATAGTTCCCTTAATTAACAAGTCATATATTGGATCACGGGTTACAATGGGGCAGCGGAGTGCGTCGCCCTATATATATATATATTATATCTAAGGAAACACCAGCTGGCGCACGCTCTAAACCTAGCGACAGATGTACAGAATAAACAAGGTAGCACTAGGCGCAAGCTCGTGCAAAGATACAGCCTAAAATTCGAAATGAATGCGCAGCATGTGGGCGCGAAGCCTTATGCAACGTACAGTAATGAACAAAGTAGCACTTGTAACATAGACAGTCTGTAATTTGGAATGAACGCACAGCATGTGGGCGCGACGCCTTATGCAACATACAGTAATGCAAGCCCTTGTAAAATAGACAGTCTGTAATTTGGAATGAACGCACAGCATGTGGGCGCGACGCCTTATGCAACATACAGTAATGCAAGCCCTTGTAAAATAGACAGTCTGTAATTTGGAAATGCGGGCAAATATGACGACAGTGCCTGTAGGCACAAGAGACATGACGGGCTCGCTCTCGGCGTTCCAAAACAACTCGCACGCGGGACTTAATGCTTCCCGCGGGACAGGAACACTCCCGTTCACAACGGTAATCAGTTCAAAGACACATACCTTAATACGTAGGCGATCGGGAAGCCTGGTACAGTTGAGTTGCGACAGGCTGCAGTCTTAGGTGGCAGGTACATTCGATATTCGACGGTATAGTGATGAGTGGGCATCCGCCATACTGGCGACGTGCGACGCGTCAGGACGAGTACAACTTGACGACGAAAAATGGGCCACTTACGTTCTGCGGGACAGATCCTCGAATGTCGAGATGAAGGGGACGACCCCTTACTTACGGGAGCAGAGACTGGACTCAAGATGCACTCACGCTACGCCGAAATAATTCGGAGCACGCACAAACACAACACCTCTCGAAGGTGAAACCAATTCTCGCAGCGCTCGCTGCAACACCTCGAAACGGGCCAAAGGGGGCCTCCACGGCAACAATATTAATCAACAGCGGCAGGCGTCCTCGGGCACCTAAGGGGCCAAAGGACGCCGCCTGGATAACACAACCACCAAACGAACGCTTTCTGCAACGGGCTGCGATCAAACTGCCCAGAGGGAAGCGCTGCAACATGACACATCGGTCGCGTCCCCACGTGACTATATCTCGGCAGCCAATCGTGAGGCGATAAGATGAAACAAATAAGTGCCGGTGACAAAGATAGCACGAAGCCTTGCAGTCGCCTCAACGGCGTGATTTCTAGAAGGTTCGAAATTCTTGCGAGCGATAACACCCGGCTGCCAAAGTACCAGCAAAGGGGTGCTCCAACTGACGAGAAATACTGCGTTTGGGGCCAAATATGTGCAAAATCATTATTATGGAATTAGGCGATGAAGCCAAATAAGTAACTAAAAGGGTTTAGCATACGGGCACGCTGCCCTAAAGCCTAGGTGGCTAATTAAAATACCAAAATGACCTGACAACTTTAAGCTCGAAAAATTCATTGTGAGAACCGGACCACGGCTAGGCCCGTGACCCCCGGCTAGACCTAGCCGAGTTTCCAACCAATCGAAGAGTCCATTGACCTCGCCACGTGACACTTAGCCAAGTTTCAAACCAATTGAAGTGCGCCAGAACGCCCTAGGTACACTACTTACATTCGTTTTTTCTTAAGGTCTTTTTAAATTTTTTTTGGTACTCTTTAAAATGGAGTTTTTACTGTATATCAGTTTCTTTGTAATCCTCCGCACGAATTTTACAATAATTGGGAGCTGCTGATATTTTGTGTTTAAACATTATGGCTTTGTCATCAGCGAAGGTGGCTGTGAAAGGTTGTTCGCTGGTGGGCACATCCGCTGTAAAGAGAGTCATAAAAGGGGCACCAGGACGTTGCCCTAAGGTACACCACAACCGATAGAATGAAGTTCAGTTTGCAACTGTTCATATTTCACCTGAAAATATCTCTCCTCTATGTAGGATTTTAGGATAATGCAGTATGAATGAGACAGTGAGTTTTTGAATTTACAAAGGAGACCATCATGCCATATTTTATCGAAAGCCTGGCTTTCACCAAGTAAGGCTGCCGTGCAGTAAAGTTTTCTTCGAGGAATTGGTTTATATAATCGATTAAGCTATGGACGGATACGGAAGGTCTCCCTTGCCTGCATCTCGAATGGATACAAACAGAACAAAGTTAAATAATCTAGTTTCAGTTCGTCGGTTCCGGGCTTACCCAGATTTTAGGATTAATAAGACAAATGCCGAAATGATTCTAAGGCAATTAACAGCCACCCTAATTTAGAGATTTTAGAGCCCGAGAACGGTCTTCGGCAAGGGCGTTTCGTTAAGAATCGCCGGCAAAATTGAACTTCCCCGGTGCGCACTTAATTTTCAATTCAAATATTAAACGAGCTCGCGCTCGAGGATTTGGACTAGATCTCGGCCGCTCAGGCTGGTGAGTTTTGGTGGAGAGCTGTCGGGAGGAATTGTTTATTCGCAGGGTGGTTTCACGGTCTACTGGACTGGAGATATCAGTAATTCTGAGCAGCAAGATATGGTTCCGTTGCGCTTGAAGATTTGCCCGGACAGGGTAGGTTTGGGGCTAATATGAGCAGCAAGATGTTGTTCAACTACATTCTAAGATTAATAGGACAGGGTGGATTTTTTGATATACAGGATCGCTTGAACGCAGTTCGACCAACCCAAATAAGGAAGGTTTCACGTCAAGTTTAAGGGGGGCTCAGGCCGGTCAATTCCTCAGGTGTAAGCCGGGAATATAACTTACATGAACTGGAAAGGACAGGTAGTTCAGGACAGGATTCTGGTTTTAACGGACAGGTATCTGGACTGGTGGAGCCTTTGGGTCCGAGGGCCGAAGTTAGCCCCCGACTGAGGCTCAGGTTCTGGTCTGGATTCTAAAAGGAACGGGTTCTATCTCTTTGGGGACTGCTCGAGCATCGCTCTTTTATATGCTTTAGGATCTCCTTCCACATCGTTTACCTAGGAATATACATACACGCCTTAAACGTAGCTTACCTCAATATATTTGCCTAACTACAGACAGCTCAAGCAAAGAGAATGTATTATACCAAGTTATAAATAGTTAGTATATGTATGTTGCATAATATTTTAGTTATTGTTTTTTTTTTAAGTAGTTATTGTTAGTTATTCTAAGCCACAAATCTTATATTATAAGAGCTGATGCCGGCCGACCTTAAGCGCTGGCGCGCGCACATGCCGATCGTAAGCCTGAGTGGCGTCGGCACACGCAGCATGACGGGCCTGCATACTAGCAAGTGGCGCCCGCACATGCCTACCGCGCACAAGTGGCGACTCAGCAAGCATTTGTATTGTTAACGCTGGCAGGGCCGGACGTCGGCTGGTTACCGCTTAAGCAAGCATTTTTATTGTTAACCGTTTCTTTACGCTGGCAGGGCCAGACGTAGGCTGGCCAACGCGTTCTAGTAGTTTCATATAACCATGTATGATAGCAATTGTCGATCTGGTCCTTTCAATTAAAAAAAGAACACCGACTGTTATTGTCATACGGTTAATGCCCTACAACAATTACGTTATAAAATTAATCAAGATACGGGATACAAAAATCAGTGCTGTTCTGAAAAAAACTTCTGGATGAAACAATGACGCTCCTCATACAAAATGATTACTGTATATGCGTCATATAGAAAGCTAATAAATCCACTTATACATATGTCGAGCTTCAACTCAATATCCAAAACATGGAATAAAGGCCATTTCTTTAAACACCCTCTAGATAACTTTAAGCGTAGTTTTAGTTAAGATATTCAATGGGAGTCCGTGCTATTTAAATCTCTCAATATATTTTATTATTCTTCATCGAGAAAAAAAATGAAAATAACATTGCTTTATGCAAAGAAAATCTAAAATTTTAACAACTTGCTACTTAAGAAAATAATTAAAAATGATATTCTAGTTTTTTTGGCGGATGCCTATGTGTGATTGTCTTCATTATGAGACCTTGCATTCTATTGAGTTATGAATCAATTCAAAAATTACTACATGCCGCAATTACTGATTAAACAAATGTTTTACACTTACAACCTCGTTTTTAACTTCTAATAACAATAATTTTAGCTACGTTTTTCATATTACACTAATTTTGCGAAATCAGTAGATTTAAATATTAAACCAAACGTTGAATATGTATGAAAGCCCGCCTTTGAATTCATTTTTTTTCTATTCTGGAACAAATTAATAAATATTAGTAACATCTAACCTAAAAATAGATGTATATGGAATATGATGTGCTGCACACATATTACACGATACATTACAAACAAGTGCTGATATTCTACCTGTAGACGTAGAAACAATTATAAATTAGTAATTTGTGCAACTAGTTTTGAAAGTCATACTACTTTTTTTAATGAATTTGCTGTTTGATTAACAAGGGTAAAGCCCGAGTTAATTAAGCAAATGAATGAAAATAGGGACTTTCAAAACGTGTTGTACACGTAATTTTTTTGCATAGTGATCTCTTGGTCGAAATTTAGTCGAAAGGACTTCGGAATTGACAAATGTCAAATTGACATTTCAATAAAATAGTTTAAAAAAGTATACCTTTTTCACGATTTTTGCATTAAAAAAAGCGTACTTTTATTCACGATTTTTGCGTTAAAAAAGTGGAACTTTCAATACGATTTTTCGTTAAAAAAAGACGACTTTCACGATCACTATGCACAAAAAAACAATTTCAATACTTTCACATATATACAGTACGAGTGGAAGAATTGAAAGACTTGTAATTCTGTAAGCATTGAGTACAAGTAGGTTCTTGGAAGTGTAAAAAGTCGATGGTTATCTTTGCAACCAGCAGTTACTAGAATTATGGACATTTTTCCAGGACTAAAGTCCTACTTTTTATATTAACACAAATGCCCCACGATTTTAAGTAAGTATTTTTTTAATGATCCTGTTTCCATGGGATGGTTATACTTTTTACAAAGCCAGTTAAAAGTTATCTGTGACACCATAACTAGGATAGAAGGAGACACTATTTCAGTATGCGAAGTAGCTGAAGAATTAGAAATGTGCAATAAAATTAAAAATAGGAGGGACCACAAAGTTGTCAAGCATTTTACTAGACCTAGAGGAAAATGGTATGTATAGCACAAAACTCTTTAAAGAAAAAGTAGATTAATTTTATACATTTATATTATATATTGAGAAATGAGGTGCCAATTTCAAATCACTTAAAGTGTTCAGCAAGATTCAAATAATGAACTGTCCTACTTGGGCTGAAATAAAAGAAACATTAAAATGTGTAATATGTACAAACTAACAAACATATTGATAGTTTGGATGAAGATAGACTTTTGATGAATTTAACTACGTAGTAAACGTAATAAATGCTCGACTTGCTGAATGGAATAAGCATTCTATAAGGGTTGAAGAAAAATGGCTAGAGATATTTAAGTTTCTGGATAATGAAAAAAATGTTTTAGAAAGATTCTAATGGTTCTTGAATTTGCTCTTGATATTCCAGGAACAAGTGCAGCGGTAGGAAGAGTATTTTCGAATACAAATGCGCTATGGACATGTGAGAAGAATCGTTTCCTCGTAAAGAATATTGAAGCAATAATAGTATGTAAAAATCATTTTAAAAAATTTTCATGCAGTGAATTCTACAATTTTCTTTTGACGAAACCAAAATTATTAGAAGGAAAAATATAAAATCCAAGAAGCTTCTTCTTCCACATCCAGCGATACTGTATAGTATTGCTGAAAACTTCAACCTATTGCTAAAAAGATTATAGTTGCATTGATTAATTAAATAGTAAGAATTGACTAACACTTTGTATTATACACCTATAAAGTTACCATTATCCGCTCTTGAATCATTAACGTCTCCACTTCGTCTCTATGTTAAAAGATTCACTCTTAGATACAATTCCACTTTAATCGTCTTATATATAAATATGTATTATTACCCCGCCCAAACGTCTTCTGTCCCGCTTTTTTTATTTTACAAATGTGGTCACCCTACTGTATTTTAATTTTAAAAATAATTTTCTCACCTTGTGTAGAGACGCAAGTATCACAACAATAGCGTTGTCCATTACGTTTCATGAATATTTCCCCAGCCTCGCAATCACCAGGTTTCATATTATAACAACGTACTCTGCTACATAGGTCTGAATCCGAAGTTGTGGAAGCATTCATGGTCACTATTATCCCAACAATAATGAACGCCATCAGGAAGACGTTGCTCGTCATATTCTTTCAGTAAATCCCAGTAGCAGCGTAAACAGTTATGCAAACACTAACTTCGTGTAAAAATTGCTAGCAGTACATAATTTAAGCGGTGTAGCTTGCGCAACTCGCCGGTTTCACACCTGTGCTCTATCGAGTAATCAGCAGGATGTTTTGACGAAACTCTTCAAGTTTTTCTTACCCTCCGTGTGGCTGTAAATGTTCGCGCGTCATGAATTCTTGTGACTGTAATAGCGCCTACAATTAGACGTTCTAAAACAATTTGGAGGCACGCGAAACGTCACAAACCAATCTTTTTACAATAAAATTTGCAATTTATGGCAAGGATGTAACAAGTGAATTTAAAAAGATATATGATAACCAAATGTTAAATTGATATGAGTAGTGTACCTAGGGGCGTTCTGGGACACTTCGATTGGTTTGAAACTTGGCTAAGTGTCACGTGGCGAGGTCATTGGCCTCTGGTTTGAAACTTGGCTAGGTCTAGCAAAGGGCACGGGTCTATCCGGGGTCAAGGTCACGGGCCTAGCCGTGGTCCGGTTCCCACGATGAATATTTGGGGCTAAGTGTAATTTTGAAATTTTACAAGATTTCTACGCTTATCAAAATGTTCCCAGGCTCAACAGGATGTGAGTCATCGTCTGAGAATGCAAACTTGTTGAGACTTGCAGATGTGGGAGTCTTTTTTTTAAATCTTCTCCTACCGACTACCGTTGCCCCCCGGAACCGCTCGCGCATTACTTCAGGGGGCGCGTGCGTCACTTAAACCTAAGCCTTAATTAAGTGAAAATCTAGACCGCCCGTGCCGGGAGTTGAACTCTCAACCGCGCCGGCCCGAACAATCACGATTTTCACTGTGACCTCGGCTGCAACGGCAATCGCCGCTCGCCTACCTAGGTCCCTAGATGTGGGAGTCGTCTAGCAGGATGTTATTGTCTACCAATTGAACAATGACGCCCATTGTTTGAGAAATCTGCGCGATTGCAAAAAATAATTGGACAATGAAGTCTTTGTTGTCTGGAGGAACTTTTGCTGACCTCCATTATCAGATAAACCGGATGTTATTGTCTGGAGTTTCAGACTTGTCCAGACATGTTTGAGAAATATGCAAGACTGGTAAAAATTGAACAATGAAACCCATTGTTTGATAAAAATCTGCACAACCGTTAAATTGAATGGAGCCTTTGTTTGGAAATTTTTGCTGACCCAGTTAATGGCCTCTATTATCAGCTGCGACGATAAATAAATAGACTGGATCGGCTGCCTGCAAGAGTTAGTATTACAGCTGCACGCCCGCGAACATGTCTGCAATAGAAAGTGTTACCGAATTAAGTTCGAATTCAATAAAAACAATCAAAGAAGCGATAGGGATTGTAAAATATAGTGATGAGGCTCAGACATTGCTTAAACATGTAAATAAAACCATTTTAATTATTAGTCGATTTATCCGTAAGCATAGTTTTAAAAATGAAACTCCATTCAGGCTAGAGGCAAATTTAAGTTTATTAAAGGGGCAACGGCAATTATTAAAAAATTTAAAAGCAAAATTAGCAAAGAAGGGGGCGGGTGTGGGTAGTGGTCAGCAGCAGCAAAAGAACAAGCTAGTATGGGAAGATGTAGAATCGTGTTTCAATAGTAGAATAAGAACAGGTATGATTGTAAATGTAAGCTACAAGGAACCTCATATAGGTGAGAAAGAGGGGTTGTACTGCTTTCAACTACCGCACTTTCAACTACTTTTCAAGATCACGAAGGACAAACATTCGAACATATACGAGATGACTCGGATATCTTCGGACTCATAATCTTGAAAAGTAGTTGAAAGTGCGGTAGTTGAAAGCAGCCCAAGTCCCCTTTCTTACCTATATGAAATTGTTAGTATAATAGAAGAGTTAAAAGAAGCAGAATTAATTGAATAAATCCAGTTCCACAATGTTGGGAACAGCACGAGGAGATCGTGACACCCCAGACAGAGATGACAACAACAACACCTCTACCACAATAATTGACTTTTGTATAATATATTTGTAATAATTTTATACATGTACATTAGACAAATAAAATACAATTATATTTACAATTGTCGTTTTATTACACCGTCGTGCCCATAAAACCGTTACAGGAACATGTCAGGTTGACCAGTGGTCTATTTATTCATAGTTGCAAATTCTCAGATACTGATAATGACAGCCATTGATCCCCTGATGTTCTGTAGTAATAATTTTGAAAGCGCTAAATTAAGATCTGTTTCAGTATTAATTTCCAACTTCCCTCTTTTTACTTCGTTAATAGTATGTCTACCTGCCTGCCTACCTGTCTATCTGTCTACCTGTCTAGCTGTCTACCTGTCTAAGCAGTGCTTTCGAACCTATATTAAAACAATCGAATCTAAAATTTGCGTCTTACGTAAAAGAAAACAATATGCAATTAAATGGTACTGTTGCTAATAGCGGTATAGAAATATCCAAAATTTTTAACTCAGTTTACACTCCGAACTGTAACTTGTAAATCTCTACAGCATATTTCTTTAGGAACTTGCTTATTGCTAAAGTGAAGGATGCTGTCCTAATGTACATAAATCCAACAGCAAAAGCGAAATAATCAACTATCGACTCAATTTCGAGACTGTGTATTTAATAAAGTACAGGAAAAAACACTTAATATTTACATTCGGTGCTTAGAAACAGTGTCTGTAAATTTTCAGTCAATGTTAAGCAAATTTCTTAACCATACATTTATTAGCAACCTTGCTCATTCCCAGATTTCCCGCCAAAAACCTGATCATAATTTAAAATTTACCGTCAAAATAATGCGCAGAATTTGAATTTACCACCAAACCTGCGCAGAATTTGAATTTTCCGCCAAACCTGCTCAAAAACTCCCGCGCAGACCTACGCAGAAACTCCAGACAACAATCACATCCGGTTTATTTTTAGCTACCTTCAACATTCCCAGATGCTCACATCCGCAGGTCTGGACAGGTATTTTCTTTAGTCTGCGCCTCCTTCTAATTTTAGCTTTATTTACACAATTTCTAATGTGATTGTTTAGTTACAAAATGTTTTTAAACAAGTTTGAGATTTTCTCTTATACATCTGATTTTTAACCAATCTAGATAAGTTTTTATCAGGCAAAAATGAACTGCCCCTCACCGTTGGGTATCGTGTATAGCATCTTTATTAATTACAGTATTTTTTACTAATATATTGTTGTGGCCTAATAGCTTCTACTTGGCTTTATTTTATTTAATTCTTATTCTCACGGTTATATTTTAAAATTTTGATTTTAATCTTACCTTTTGCGTACAGTCTTTAGCATTGTAATAACCTTAGTTATTCGACTCTAATCGACTATTAAAATCAGATTAAGACATAAACCATGAATAGCGGATATAGGACAATTGTATTGATTAAGTAATTAATAACTGCCTTTATCATATGTTTAACAACTTTGTTAATAATATTTGATAAATACTTAATTTTAGTTAATTCAATTTTAGTTTAATATTACTGTCTGTTTATATCTTCTATAGTCTTCTATTCGTCAGATATATCTGCTACAACTATGCTCGTTGCAACCAAAAACTGGACTATTTACGAATGATTTACAAATACCGTTGTAAAAAACCGAAATTCCAATGATAAAACTAAACCACCACTCCTTTTAGGAACAATATTTTAAGCTGTTTTTTATTTTTGTAGTTATTGAATGCTTAATAAAAAATGTAGTTAAAACATATAGTGCTGTGGCGCCGGATTTCGTAAATATACTACCATAACATTCTTTAAGCCAAGGTGCTAACACACAAGAACAAAGGTGTTTGTTTTTGCGAGGTTGGTATGCGGAAGTTGCAGACGTTTCAAGATAACTGAAAAATGTCGGGTGGTTAAATATAATCCCTCACGGTTCTTTTATCGCTCTGTTTTGTATTATAAAATTCTGCTGTTTAAGACTCCACTGTACTTATGTGTTTTAGCTTCCTACCATTTTTTAGTGCTGGAATTATATATGTGTATAAGATTGGCTAAAACTACATCACACCTTTAACCTGCTAACTGAAGAGTATTTTTTACTAATATATATTGCTGTTCGATATTTGACAAGGCCCGGTTTGGCAGCTGCATTACAAGTTTTCTGCCTGTCTGTCTGTCTGTCAGGAGTGCTTTCGAACCTATACTAAAACAATCGAATCTAAAATTTGGGTCTTACGTAAAAGAAAACAATATGCAATTAACTGGTACTGTTGCTAATAGCTGTATAGAAATATCCTAAATTTTTTAACTCAGTTTACACTCCGAACTGTAACCTGTAAATCTCTACAGCATAATAATATTTTTTTAGGAACTTGCTTATTGCTAAAGTGAGGGATGCTGTCCTAGTGTACATAAATACAACAGCAAAAAGCGGAATAAATAACTACCGACTCAATTTCGAGACTGCGTATTTAATAAAGTACGAGAAAAAACACGTAATATTTACATTCGGTGCTGTAAGGGAAGATAGACGGTCGGCCTTACCTTTTGGCGAAAGTTGTATTTGTTATTTTGCCGGCTGGTAATTATCGGCCTAGTTGGGCTAGCTCGCCGCGAGGGTCGCAGGGTTCCACCTATGCTGAAAGAGAATAATAAAAAAAAATAGGAGAGGGCGCCAGGTCCTCGACTCAGATCTAATCCTTGTGCCGGACCGTACACAAGGTAAGGACAATTTCCAGCAGAACAAAGAAAAATAATCAAATCAACCACCAATGAAAATATCACAGCTTTATTCAACTTGGTACTATAGTGCGTCACATACAAAATCAAAGGCAAATCATCAACCTCAATAACAAACAAAGTCAACCACAAAATCTTTCATAAAATCAAACAAGATCAACAACAAAATCAAACATCAACCAGCATAGCAATAAACAAATTTCAATATACAAATCAATATATACCAACAATAAACACATTAAAAATAGACAAAGGTACTGCATCAATACATTTCGTAAAAGCATAAATATATAAACACGTTAGTCGAGCGCTAAACAATAAACTTCAGCTGTAAACTATCGTAAATATTCAATTAAGCTAACCAGCACCGGCACAATAATTCGTCCGCATCCTGTGAGGCAGGGTGTGACGAAGCTAGAGCTATGCAAGCGAAAGGCTAACTAATACCCCGAATGTTAGCTTAAAATTTTAATATAACGACAAAATTTCAAAGGCTCGAAGCCCGCTGTTACGGATTGTATGATCATACAGGCGTGGAGGTTTCTGTTTTAAACGCATCAAGTTATTATATGATTGAACAAAGCAATGGCTTGAATTATGCTCCTCACAAAAGCTAAACTTACAAATCGCCAATAATCAAATTACGAAAATCCTAAATATTGAGCATAAGGCTACCGTGAGCGGTTCTTTAGATACGACCAACACCCTAATAATGACATTTGACAGATTAACATCTGCAAAGAAGCTAGTGAAAAGCAGTGACCGAAGACTAACGGTAAGAAAACCTAAATAGCAAGCCATTCGATAACACAAAAATATCTACGATTTAATATCACGAGCATGGCTAATACAGCTACCATGAACATAGTCTACTCTAAAATTACACGAAGTGCAATACGAATCAATAAAATAAGCCCAAATGCAATATACACAATGAATTTCCATTCGACAGACATTTCCAAATACAAATTACACCAATAATCCTACAATATGCATGCTATACGAAATGCCTATAATTAGCGGAGCAGTTATTACGCTAATTCAGATATACACACCTCAGTACAAGTCACATACGAATCACGCATGCTGTTTTCCAGGGTCGAGAGCAGATCAACAGCAAGTTCGGAAGCATCTGGTGCGCCAAGGAGCCGATTTCCGACAGCATTGCGAGCGTCGCAGGGAGGGTGGCGAACAGACGATGCCAGTACCAATTACACAAAGCACCAAATAAGGTAAGCGAACCAAATCCATATTACGAACATTTTCCTGGGTGGATCCAAAACTCAATGGCAAATACGATCCATAATGCGATCCCAAAACTCAATTCAGATTTTTAATCCAGATTTTTAATGCAGATTTTAGATTAATTCAAATTTTTAAAGGCTAAAAATACAAATTTTCAAAATAGATTACGGAGTTCAAAAGAGGGAAACGTAGGCAATCACCATGTACGAACCGTAAGATGTTGTGCAGCCAACTCGTTGTCGGGCGTGTGAAGAAGGAACGTCCCAAGAAATCCGTCTGTGACGAAACGAATGCCGGCGACACGAATACCAATCTCCGAGCATTCCAGTAGAGGAAGCGGAGCCTCATTGCTTCCAAAGCCGCGAGACTAGCCCCCATAGGAAGCAATTCCAACTTTCACAACGCAAGACTTGCCAGGAAATGGCCGAAAAATGCTCAAAACCAGCCCAATTCAGCTTATCAAAGTTCCCAAAAATTGGAAAGTTGGCCAACGTAAAAACTAAAGATTGCTGAATGCTCTGAACTGATAACAGCATTGTAGCATTAAGTTTGAAATTAAAGCTAGATGTTAACAAAGTTGCCTATCCAAAGTAAAGTATTGTATTTTTAGGAAAATAAAGCAAATAACCAAATCTGACTAATTTATTTCAATCAATAAATAGGAAAATGTCAAAATGAGCGTAACAGTGCTTACAAACAATGTTGAGGATTTCTCTCAATGTCTCTAAGACTCCAACACTTTTGTATTATGTTAAATACTGTTTACTAACTGACTGTTAATAACTATCAAAATATGCGAGAGACTATCAACTACCAGATCCCAGTCACTCGTGTGTTCCACCCAGAGCCTCAAACAAGTTTTAATTTCCAAACAAAGGCTCCATTCAATTTAGCGGTTGTGCAGATTTTTCTCAAACAATGGGTTCCATTGTTCAATTTTTACCAGGCTTGCACATTTCTCAAACATGTCGGGACAAGTCTGAAGCTCCAGACAATAACATCCGGTTTATCTGATAATGGAGGTCAGCAAAAATTCCTCCAAACAACAAAGACTTCATTGTCCAATTATTTTTTGCAATCGTGCAGATTTCTCAAACAATGGACGTCATTGTTCAATTGGTAGACAATAACATCCTGCTAGACTCCCACATCTGCAAGTCTCAACAAGTTTGTATTCTCAGACAATGACTCACATCCTGTTGACCCTGGATAAGCGTAGAAATCTTGTAAAATCTCAAAATTAGATATTTAGCCCTCAAAATTCACCGTGGGAATCTTGTAAAAATTAGACTTTTAGCCCCAAAATTAATCGTGGCAATCTTGTAAAAATTTCAAAATTACACTTTTAGTCCCAAAAATTCATCGTGAGAACCGGAAGTGGCACGTGACCTCGGTGAGACCAATCACCTTGACCTTCAGCTAGGTTAACGACCTTGACCCCGACTAGGCCCGTGACCTTCGGGTGACATGCGAAGTGGTCCAGAACCCCTCTAGGTACACTACTATATGGCCTATATCAATAACATGTTAAATAAATTTAATGAATACAGAATCTGCCAGGGAGGTCCAAAAGCCAAATGATTTTAATGAATTCACTGAAGAATATGCTTTTATCAATGATACAATTTTATGTTAAACTCAAAAAGTTAAAACTAATTGCCATTAATGTGACATTAAATAATTTAATTACTGTTTCCGCAGCAGACTATTTTTTAACAATTTAATGAAATGTAGTGTATAGTTGGTTTCTTATAAATCACAATAAAGCAATGCAATGACACGTTTTTTAAAAATCATACCTATCAAAAGGTATTGTATCAAAGATTGCCAAAGTGTAGCGAAACCGGTCAGGCCACCGTAAGAGAAAACTCGAGAAGCTCCTACAAGCTCTCCTGGACAGTTCAAGTACGTACCTTTGCTAATACATTTGCTTCCTACGTTTACTCAATTTCCGAATATGTGAATACAGTTTTCGTTTAATTACCTAAAGTTTGTTAACATTTTGTTTTTGCTGTCTTATATACCTAACGATTATTATAAGAAAGTTTAAATAAATTCATACTGAATTAAAAGTTCTTATTTTGCTAAGTACGATATTTCTTTAAATCTGAATTAGCTAGTCAATACCTGTATTTAAGTAAATTACGTTCTTACATTATTCTTTCTATTCGTTTTTTGTGTATTACAATTTATTAAATATTTTATTCATAACTTTTACTTAAAACCGTACAAACTATAGGAGCACAGACAAGAAAGGAAATAGATACCTCA
This sequence comes from Agriotes lineatus, assembly GCA_940337035.1. Lineage (NCBI taxonomy): Eukaryota > Metazoa > Arthropoda > Insecta > Coleoptera > Elateridae > Agriotes > Agriotes lineatus. The sequence continues at coordinate 17,151 of CALNHX010003552.1, read as the reverse complement.
CTCCCTTACTCAGAAGTAGGGGCAGGAACTTGCGCGACACCTGAAGTTTCTGACAAGATTTAGAACAAAACAACATACCAAACTTTATAGATCACTGTAATTTTGTCGCTACACTACGCGGAACTTGGCGGGCAATTTAAATTCAAATTTGTGTGATACAGTCGCGGCCAAAAAAAAACGGAACACTTTTTTGACATAATTTTCAACATCCGAAAACGAGTGCAGACACTTGACAATTCTAATTAATAATTATCATCAAAAGTCATTGTTTAGATCTGAATAATGACTTTTGATGACATTTATTAATTAGAATTGTCAGTGTCAGCCAGTTTTCGCATTTTGAGAATTAGGTCAAAAAAAGTGTCAAGTTTTTCTTGGTCGCAACTGTATTTCCTTATGCTAGTGAAACTGCTTATATGAATATTTTCATTTGAATTTTGTATTTGCATTTTTATGGACAAAATTAAGCAACTGCAAGTATACTAAGCTGATTTGGCAGAACTTGCAAACAAATTTAAATTCAAATTATAAGTGAAGTTTCATAGCAATTTTATCAGCATTTTATATTGAAAACAAACGTCTCTGGGAAACTGCAGGGCAAATATACTTACAATCCATTTATTACTAGAATGTTTAATGTTAACACCCTTGCTGTTTTTATAACCTTATTGATTTAATGCGGCTACTTATTTAATAAATAAAATTAACTGGCCCTGGTTAGTACTTTTATTAATATCTAGTCTACCTAAACATTTTAAAGTTGCAATTGGCATACACTTAATAATTAATGTCTAGACGTTTGGCTTGCATTTAAATACAATGCAGTAAGTACTATAAGTAACTCATTTAAATCTTATACGAACTTTTTTGATAGAATCACAATATATATTTTAATGCATTTACTTTAATGCAGTAACTCACTGAATTTTTAAATCGACAATTCGATATCTACTACAACAAACTCCAGTACGTTACTTTTTCTCAATAATACGTATGTTTCAAGATTTTTCATTCAATGATCAAACTTAGAAATACGTCAATGTTATATATAATATAAATATGAATTTTTCAAAAGTAGAATCACGAGTGCTCAACTCTTGTTGGAAAGATTATAATTTTATAATCAATTGGTTACTTAAATTAAACAAGAAGAAATTGACAGAAAGATAAGGCTTAACGTGAGGGTTTTTTTCTTAGGAGTGTAGCAGAGTTTAATTGCATTCTAACAATCATAACGAAACAAAAATTAAATCTGGCTAGACAAGAGTTTTGCACGAATGATTTTTGATTGAAGAATTAACTTAATAAATTATAGAGAAACGTCAATACGTAAAATTTTACATTTGTCAAAATGCAAAAGCATCGTGGTTTTCTTTTCAGTGTAGGAATTCTGTTAACTTGTTGTCTACAATTTATAAGATTAATTAGTGATGCAACCATAAAAAACCGTTCTTTAAAAAAACCTGTTTTTTTTGCAAAAAAAACCGAGCAGTCTGTTTTTTTTAAATAGTTTTTTTTTCAGAATTAAAGTCTAGTGAATAACAACAAGTAATATTCTTTGGAAAAACAAAAAACAGATATTTCTAAATAAAAATAATACATTTCATAGGTAAAGTGCATTATAGAATTTATAACAAAAAAAAAACAAATATTTCTAAAGAAAAATAATGTATTAGAAATTATAATAATGCAGAAATTACTCGCTAACAGACATGACTGACTCCTCAACTGATTTGGAGTCAGTATCCATGCAGCTTACCTGTCACTGTCTTATGACTTTGATTCGTCGATCAGCTCGACAGTTTTAGAGCTAGGTTGAGCTTAAAACAACTTCCAACAGTGGGGGTGGGGCAGGGGTGCTCGCATAGACGCATGCATATGCTTTGCTGTTCTGTGAGTAATATGTAATACGAGTAGGCAGTAGGTATAAAATGTTACTTTTGTTTATTAAACATTTGTCTAGTCTGTGCTGTAGTTTTCTTCAACTTTAAAGGGCATGTAAAATCAAAAAAAGTTTAAATTTTGTCGTTTGCTTACCTGCTGCCAACCATACCTACCAAAACGTGCCGCCAGTTACAAAAATGAAAAAAAAAAAGCGTTTTTTGTAGTTTTTTCAAGGTTTTTATTCGATTTAAAAAAACGGGTTTTTTTACATCACTAAGATTAATTAATTAACTTTGAAAATATTTACTTAATTATTTTTCAATAAAAATAAATTCTTGAATTTTTTTTACATCAGCATGAAGAAGAAAGCCATGGAATTATTTGTTTTACCAAAACAGAGCGTGGTAAATCTGAAACTAGCTTTGCTTAAAAGAATTACTTAAATATAACTAAAATTATATACAAATACTAAATTTCTGCTCTCTAGGTTTACGCTGTTTAAAATATTTAACAAGGACAAAAGTTTTAAGAGGATCTTGGTTTTCCTTTGCTTCTTGTAAATCTTTGCTATGTAATATGCTATTAATCCTATTTAAATTATCTAAATAAAACTATATCTATAATACTTCTGTGTACGTTGTTACGACAAGAAAGGGTAGTTTTGCTCTTACAAAGTAACTGCATTTGCTTCCTCATTAATAATTTGTTGGACTTCATTTTAGCAGCTGCCTTTTTCAGCTTCAGCACCTCTTTGCGTAGCATCCTCTCATTAGACGTTAATGAAGTCCGACTAGCCGGTAGTGTTTTGACAATTACTGGCTCTTGGCTATTAGTGAACCTAAAACAATATTGACGACCATTAAAAACATAAAAACAACCTACATTTTTGTTGCAGGTGTAGTTTATTCCAGCAAAATGCTAAAAAGTTTGTAGAAATGCTCAAAGAATATATTGTTTGTAAATTTAAACTACTCCTTCATGGAACAAATTACAAATTTGAAGATTTGACTGTAAATCAGCCCTGTTGGCATATTACAGCCCCCTTAGCTGCAGTTAATATTTTCGCTGTTTACTATTGGCAAATATGTCTAATGCTTCAAAGTGAGATAGATACAGTTACACTAAGAGCTATTTTGTAAAAATTGTTACAGTTCAATTTGTCCGTTCAATTAATTAATGTGTTAGCTTCTTTCCTATAGGCAACCTTGTGTACTCATTTTTGGGAATGTGGAAGAACTGGCCTTATCTCTAAACTTTTGGGGAATTTTGGCACATTTACTACTTTCTAGAAGATAAGAAACTGGGGCAATAGCTGGCCATAGGCACACACTTTTTCCTGCGGGAATGAACGTAACACACCAGATGTGCAAGAAAAAGCGTCCGTGTATGGATATTTGCGCGCGCCGCGCCACACGCCGGTTTTGAGTGCCACAGATCTGAACACGCTTTTTCCTTTGCAGGGCCCATACACACACGTATTATACTGTCGCATTTTTATTCGGCCCGTGTACTTTGGTTAACGTCGTCAGTTAGTTTGGTTCGGCAATATTAGGAAGCGCAGAAATGAATAAAGAGTACCTAACATAATTTATTGAAATATATAGGAAACATTCAGCGTTATGGAAGATTTAAGTCGAAGGATTACGTAAACCGAAATTTGAAAAATGCTTTCATTGAAGTCAGCAAAAATTACAATTTAAAAGCGGATCGTGACGTAATAGCAAAAAAACAGTCAATTAGGTGCGCGTTTTGAAAGAAATTTTAAAAAGTCCAAACTTCGAAACGCACTGGAACCTCTCCCGACGATATATTATACAGTGCTTTCGCAAAGTAGTGAATAAATTTGATAACAATTCAAGGAGTAACTTTCGGAAAAAACGCTGGGACCCATCGATTTTAATTCTTATTTGAGCATTTTTTCATATAAAATGCATACATACAGGGTGACCCGCGTAGAAGGTATGACGTTATCGATGTTTTTTTAAAGGCAACCAACTTTTTTTTTATTGCGGAATTTGATAATAGTAGTTTATTTATCTAGAACGAAAAGTGGCATTTTAAAGACGAGCAGCGGAGGACGGAATTACTTGCGAGGACCTTTAAAAACACTTTTCGTTCGTGGTGAATATGACGGTTTATTTCATACTGCGACGGTTACCCCTCGAAATGCGTTCAATAGTTTATTGTTCATTGAGGCAATAATTTTGAATCAATAATTATTAAAAACTGCTAAATCAAAATCGGACTATCATGAATATGTATGATGTTGCTATAGTGCCTGTCGTAAACAAAATAAAAATCTTAAAATGGGAACGCAAAACAAGTTTCTTGCTATTCCGGATGAAATTAAAAAGATTGCCGCCTACGCCACGGAGGAAATTGTCCCTTCGAGTGGATGCATGTTCAATGTATCTTAACATTCGAGGACGCGATCATGTTAAACACTGTTTAACATGTCAATGAAAAATAAAAATAAAAATCAATCGGTCCCAGCGTTTTCTCCAAAAGTTATTCCTTTAACTTTTAACGAATTTATCCACCACTTTACGAAAGCACTGTATATGTACCAACCTTGTGGTATTTCGATTTTTGTTATTCACACAATTGAACAAGAAATGCCAACAGAAATCCCTTAATTCCCGTAAAAGTTTCGTAACACTGTATTTGTCCCGTTTACTTAACCACTTTTTCTGCCATACCCTAGCTAGGCATTTTAGTATTTCTTTGCTTTAAAATTACTTCCGTGTAAATTAACGCACACATGTTGCATGTAGGGTGACCACCTTTAAATTTATACAAACCCTGAGATCCTTCGTGAGTAAAAAAATATTTTCTTCAATTAGAAATACAGAATGTTTACAGAAAACAAAAAGCAAGCAAATAAAACAATGTTCTTATTTCTACTATTAATGGTTAGCAAATATAATACAGGGTGTAACCAAATACTTGTCCATATCGTACGTCACAAATTGGCCAAAAAATTTCATAGGTACTAGTAAAAGCTTAGTTTCAATTCTCAACCTTTCCGGTGATACTAATGGAGGTGGGGGGGTTAAATGTTATTATTAAAAATTCTTAAAGGGCAAAAATTTGGTTAGAAAATGTATTGGAAAACCTTTTTTACTTAAAAATGTTTTAGGTCGTTTAATTTTTCCTTAGATTTAGATTTAGGTTCCACGACTGCCTTTTGCTGGCATGCGCACGTCAGCCCTTTGGACTGTTTGTACTGTCGGGAGTTTTCAAGTTAGCAGGCCGACATCCGTATTTTTTTACTAGACTTGCAATATCCCCTACTAGTTTGGGGTTGTCAATAGAGTTCTAATTTTTCCTTTAAACCTATATATTTTTTTATAAAACAAATACGTTATTGGTTGCCAATTTCAACACCATAAAGCCATATACATTTTTTTAAAAACTTAAGTAAGTCTTCTATTAGTAAAAAATATCTCCTCGACTATTATTCATATATTTTCTAATTTGATTTACCAAAAAATATATGTATACATACTCTTAATTTCCTGAATTGTTATGTTTGAGGTATAGATTTATCTATTTTGTAAATATTTTTCTATTGTTTTTTTTTAAATGCGAGTATTGTTCTGATTTAAATTACTAAAAGTATAAATAGTATAGGCACTTGTATTTCTTTGTCATTTTTGTAAAATACTCCCTAAATCATTAATGATTTCTTATTTTGTAATAATAAAGTTAAGAGATAGAGGAACAAGGTCAACACATCACCATGACACACAAGCGCTGTTCTAAAGTTAACGGTTCTGGAGATAATAACAAGTTTATTAAAAAAAGACTCAACGTTACCTGAAATTTAAAAATGATGAATTTTGTGAATTACTTTACGAGTGAGAAATTACAATTTAAACACTTGAAAACGAAATCAATAAACAACGAGGTTTGAAAAGAAAATTTTAACCATTATTGACTCAAGAGAGAAGAATCACGAAAAAATAAAAAATACATAAGTAAATTACCTCTAGTACAAAATGAAATTATATTAAAAACAAAACGCATACTCAAAAATTCTGTACCTAATTACCTATATGAAATGTCTCCTGGTTGCTGAATACGATTCAACCTAGAAATAAGTAGCAGTTTCGCTTTTTAGCTATTAAAGGGTTGCATTCGAAATAAGATTCTATTATTTAAGAAGAAACGTAATTTATTTTCGTTGATATAATTGACGGTTACGTTATATTTAGACATTATTACAAAATTAGTGCAACCCGGAGAAATTATTACAAAACCCGGAGCCCGTAGACGCTGTGTAGAAAACCTGAGACTCCGGGTTAAACCCTGAGAGGTGGTCACCCTAGTTGTACGCCTCTTTCTTTGCATGTTTGCTAGCGTTTTACACATAAATATTATTATTAATATTTTTCTGCACACTGGTAGTAAACGCAACTTGATGATGGTGAACGAAAATCGTTTTCACACGCCAGGAAAGAGTGTTGAAAATTTCAAGATTCCAGGGGCCACGCCACAAACCAGGGAAAAATGCCGGTTTTTAGCCATAAACACACACTTTTTCATTTGCCGTTTTAAACCGGCGTTCGAAACGGCCAGAATAAAATGTATGTCTGTGGGCAATGCCACTTCTGAAACGCCACGCATAATCCTGCCGGAAAAAGTGTGGCGTACATTCGTGGCGGTTTTAAACGTGTGTCTATGGCCAGCTAATTCCTGTTTAACTGTGAAGTAGAGAAGGTGTGGACTGGTGTGGTCTGCTTTTTGGCTTCCCATCGGATGGTTTATCAGCACTCCAGTCCCGAAATGGGTTTCCGTAACATTTAGAGGATTCGAAGAAGTGTATATTTTGGTTCACGGAAATTCTGTTCGCAAATTGGCAGATAAAACACTCTTCTCGTCACATGGGACCGAGGCTAAAGTTTAAAAGGCAATCTAAGCATAAAAGGCATTAAATTGCAGTGAACTTACAAAGGGCATCCACCAACTAAGGTAAATTTTAGATTTATTACGTTCTAGTAGGTTATATGTGGGTCGTTTTATTTCAGCCCTTTCTTTTCCCGTGAAGATTCCCAGAGGCTCTTGCTGCCTCTGTTTCGACCACACAGCTGTAGCGTGAGCACGGTTTCCTCGCAGAGCATCTGTACAGGCGCAGTTACCTTGGACTTCGCCCGTTGGACGCAAAGCTGCATACCGTCCGCGTCTCCCAGGTGCAACTTCGTTACTCAAGCTGATACAATAGCTTGCAACTTCACGATTTTGGTTCTTGGTTTCCTAGCAGCGTTTCTACAATGATTGGAATGTAACAAATAGGTTATGTTTAACTGCATTAAGCAGTCGGGAGTTTTAAGGTAGGTAGTTTTATTGCATAAACCTCTAATTATAACAGTAGTGTTCACCCCACGAATAAATCAGGGTACATGTACGTCTAGAATTTGCAACCCCTTGCCGATTGTTACTAAACTCATTTGTTATTATAGTTGGTTAATTGAATTCCAGATATGATTAAGATATTTAAGCTTTAAGGTTAGCTTGAAATAATTGAGGGTTAGAATTACGAACACTGAACAGATCGGGAATATAGATTTCTACCCTACCGGTTGCATATACAGGGTGCGTCCGAATTAAAGTTAGGATTACAGTCGACCTCCCAATCTGTGTGCTTAAAATCAGCCCTGCGTTCGCACCCTAGAGGTGACCTAAAAATACGTGGTCAAGTTGTTGAGAGCTCAATGTCCGTGGCCCGTATACTTCAAAATAATTTTTGATTAAAACATAACCACTTGCTCTGTACTATAAGTGGTGGTTGCGAGCGCGAATTTTCGATCCACTGATTATTATTCCTGTGTTAACGGGCCATAAGCCCGTTACTAACGAAAATTTAACTTCCAATGTTTGCTTTTAGTTTTGGATTTATTTGAAATAATTCGCCGTGTTGAAATTCGGTCGCCTATAATTACTGATTAATCGTTGGGTGGTTGCTAGCTACCGTAATAGAGCTCGGAATTTCTTTGATATCAGGGTTATTCCTAACGTAATTTAAAATTAAATTCACTTTCGTGAACCGTTGCTAGATATGTTCCATTAATTATAATAGAATTATATAACACAGAACCGAATCAAACTTTTATTGTTTAAGGCTGGGGATTGAAACGAAGAAAATTCACCAATCTTCCCTCTTTCTTTATCCTGTTGTGTGGTGCTGGTATCTGTATTAATATAGACGCACTCGAATTTTCCACCGTATAATTTCTACCTCGCTATTCAACTTATGCAAGGGTTTGTTTCTCTGCTGAGCAGGTGTGTTCTAAGCATATATATAATACACATATATTGCTGGTAGGGCCTGGAAACTTCAGAAAACATTACGGCGCCGACATAGTCTCACTTATAGTATAACGCGTCTCGTGCGCATGCGTGAGAATTCGAACTCCGCCTTTAGAAGCGAATTTTAAACTTGACCACTTCCCCATTGGGCGGGACCACTTCCCCATTGGGCGGACGACGCCGCCGCGCTTGCGCACAGCTCACCGTATACATGAAGGAGTTGGTTGTGTGTCTCACTTCATCGGCCAGTTTCCCACTCATAGCCGCTAGCAATATAGTAAGTATTAGATATATGGTTCTAAGCAGATGTGGGCCAAAAACACGGACAGATGTTTTTGCCGGTGCAGATAATTTTAAGATTATTCTGTGATTTTAAGTAAAATAAGCTTCATGGCCTTTGTATGTGTGTATTATCGAAACCTCATTTTACCTTGAATCCGGTGCTTTATGCTTCTTGGCCTTTCAGTCACTATAACAAAGAAATCTGTGAAATTTAGTTAAAATAAACAGGAACCAAGTGATTCTGCCAAATTCTGAATCTATTATGTACAGTGACCACCAAAAAGTCGGCCTAATATGGGAAAAAAATTATTTTGATTTTTCAAAACAACTTTTGACTAATTTGTGCTTGTCTAAAAACCTATTTAGCCCCTATCATATATACCGAGTGATTTTTACTTATTTAGAAAATGGAGTTTTCCGAAATTGTCAAAATCCAAAAAGTGCTATTTTTAGGAAACTAAGTAAGATTTCAATCAGATTTTTTTAGAGTGTGTTATTTTTAGCTAACTAAACAATTCCAGGCCAGAAAACTCCTATTTTTTATAACTTTAGCTAATTATTAATTTTTGAAATTTTTAAATATTTTTCAAAATTTCACATACCAAGACTTAATATTAAAATCAAAAATTTTTATGTGAAGACTAAAGATTTATAAGTGGAAAAAATAATATAAAATGTTAATTTCTTCTTTAAATTTTTTATCATTTACCGAAAAGTAGTATGTTTGCAGAATTTTTCCGTTTTTATGCAAGGCGCTTTTTAGGAGAAATATTTTTCAATTCTAATTGATAGCTATTTAGATGGCTTCTAGAAACTCTAATCTAGCCCTGTTAATGAATTACTGTTACAAAAATCCTGTAAATGTTTTCTTATAGTTGTCCAAATGAGATTTTTCTTTATCCAATTTACATTTCTAAAAAATACTAATTGTCGGTAAATAATAAAAAATGTAACGAAGTAATTAACATTTTGAATTATTTTTTGAAAAAATTACTCTTAAAGAGATGAAAAGGGGTAAACTGTGTTTTTACGAATTCGTCAGTATCTCTTAGACCCGGTAAAATATCGACTTGGTGTTTGCTTGCATAAGTATCCAATGCAAATGTCTAAAAACTCATTTCGGGATTTTACCCTAATCAACCCTTAAAGTTCGAATCTGCATTCGGGGTGAAGTATAGAACTCCTTGTATCTCCTGTGATTGTTAAGTTAGAGCATTCTTTTTTGGTATATACATGTGTTTTTTAAATCTTTAGAAAGGGTTTTAAAGTTTTTTTTAAATTTCACCACTAAAGCGGTACAAATGGAAAACCGAAAAGGGGTAGGGGGTTAGAATGATTTTTTTCGCTCTGGGTTCATTTCAGTATAAGACTGACTGAAATAATTTTTCGAAATTTTACCCCTAAGGGGTGAAATGGGGTAAACTGTGTTTTCACAAATTCTAAATATTTCATAGAATAAAATGGGAGGATTTCTAAAATTCCACCCCCCCCCCCCCCCCCAAGTGGTGGAAATGGATATATGCTATAATATATGAATACAACATTTAATAAGTACATTAGTAGTAATTTAAGCAAGAAAGTACATACGTATTACGTAAAAAACTAATCTGTTACATTATTATTTGTAATGTACGTGAAGATATAAACTACAATTCAATTTTTAAAAAAGTTTTCGGTAGCGGAAATGAACACGGGTCTCCTGAGCGAGAGTCAGGTATCCTAGCATATACACTATACAGGGTTATAATTTCTCTTCTTCAACCAGCTATATACTTCCCAGATTCATGATATTTAAGCCAAAATGTACTTATTTTAATGACTGAATTTTTATCAGTAATAATGTATTAAGGGCAAATGATTTTGCCGGTGAAAATGTTTTGCGAAAGTTTCTTGTTTTGGCAATGTCACAAGACAAACTAACTTTATAGATGAGGGAATTTGTCAAAGTTATTTTGTTGAGGGCATTGCCAAAAAACAACAAATCTTGAGTAAAACGTGTTCCGAGCAAAATCATGAGCCCGAAATCAGTATACAATGAATATGACATTTATACTATATATTCACAATGACAGTTTAATGACGTTTTTCAAATTCCACATTGCTTAAAACAACATATTTGGTGGTTTCCATGGATACAAGTGGTAAAAGAAACTGATAAAATTTCAAGGAAAAATTTTGATTTTTTGCCACTATAAAAACACGTGATTGGTTGCATTTTGGAAAATTATGGCGTTTGATTGGATAATAGGAGATGCGGGAAATAGTCACTGAAATTAGTTCAACAGTAAATTATTATTCAAATATTAACACATTGGAAATGAGATTACCACTTTATAATAGATTATTTAAGCATTACAAGATACTATCAAACAAATTATTTTTAAAATTGTTTTATTTATACATTGCATATCTACATTCAACAGTTTTGTGTTGAACGTGATAATTAAACTATTTAGGTGATCCTTATAAAACATCTATAAAATAATGCTTTTTAGAGGCGCGCATCCAGCGACAGGGTCGTATCAAAGTTAGAAATAAATAGTAATTTTGATTAAAATTAATATTATAAAATATTTTAGTTATTTAAAACAACGGTTTTGTAACTAAACAATCAAAAGTAACGATTAACGCGTACAGCAGCTGAACAAGTCAGGTTAAAAAATTTTTTTAATGTTTAATAATCTTCATTATCGTTTCCATAAGGCTGCATATTGTACGACTATACAGTGTGGTAAAAAAGTCTGGAACACCTGAAATATCTTTCTTTATTTGCATTTTTCTCGAAAATTTCTTTATGCAACTTCATAAAACTTTTATACTACAATACTCAAAACGATGTGCTCTTCCACTTCCTCGAACAAAATATTGGGGTTATCATTTTAAAAAAATGCTCCAATTGACCCTGCTGGTGTACGCCACTGTATATAGTTCTAGAGTATTTCAAAAGATAGCAAATTTACAATGCTTTTTGACCCCTTCAAGCGGTTTTGCCACAAAACAGGATTTTGCAAGATATTTCAGGTGTTCCAGACTTTTGTACAACACTGTATAATATTTTTATAAGAGACTGTGAGTTTGTGACAATCTAAAGCAAATTGGTTCCCAACAACTCTATAATATAACTGTTATAAGAGTAAGAGAAACGTCTACTTTAATGACAGATTTTAGTAGTAATGACTTTCAAGACGGTTGCGGAAAAACATTCTTTTTCAACCTAAAAATAAATATTCTTCAACAATTGTTTTCTTCATAATTCATATTTCGTTCTAAACATTTCTGTTCAGCTATTAATTATTACGTATAGCAAAACAGCTATGAATCCGAGCTCTAATAATAATCATTCACTGTCACTCGTATTCGCGATTTACCGTATTGTAAATTTCGCATTTCCCATTGCATTGCAAAACGTGGATATAGTTCCGTACGTGGGACCTGAAAATAAAATTTAAAGTCCCACACGGGCGAAGTTTTATCACACGTTTGCGCGGTCTTTCCTCTTGTACTCTTATCCGTTCCTCGTTCTTATAGTGTGTCGGTCAGCTGTTCTGTTCATCGATGTATATTAATTAATATTGTCGTCTGCTATTAACGTTATTGATTGATAATGGCAACTTCATATGAATTAAAGATAAACGATGCCTTTAACAGTTATGAAGAATTAAATGAAGCCATAATGTTACATGAAAAACAGAATAAAGTACAATTTTCGAAACTAAATTGCAAAACTCTTGACAATGCTAAAAATCACTGCCCCAAGTTATACAGTATCGCAAACTCAACATTAAAGTATTATGTTATAAAATACTTTGCATTCACGAGAAAGTTGAAATTATTAATTTTCAAAACGACGTATATAGTAATTGCCAAAACACCAATAATTTGGTATTGAACGAAGGATTTGTAGAACACGATTATTACAGTAATAATAATCTACTAGTAGTAGAACATGATTGCCAAAGCACCAAAAATTTGGTAGACATTATGAGCGAAGAAAATGTTAACAATATTCTATAATTCGATTAATCCCATTCTGTAGAGACAAAAGAAGAAATCGTTTGTGATATGAATTATTCAGAAATTGTTGATGATGGATCATGTTTACATAACATTTGTTTGCCGGTATGTTATAAGCATTTACTTTTACGGAAATTTCTTAGATTTTAGTAATCACATATTTTTAGGAAGCAATAAAATCTCGAGGTAGACCTAGAGGAAGATCGCTAACAGCTATTGGTTTACCAAGAAAGAAAGAAAGGAAAAATTAAAGAGCCTCCAAAATTACTGCAAATCAATACTGTATCTTGTATTTTATGGAAGATCACACAATACTGATTTATTATAGGCATTTGTTAGTGTAAAATTCTTATTAATATATAGGTAAAAAGAAAAACATATATTTTGTTGCTCATTCTATCTAGTAGCTTTCTATTAAATTATTATCGGTTTTGCAATCGGTTTTTATTAAATAACTTAAAATATTCATTTACCTACGTCTCTACCTAATAACATTTTAGAAATTATAGTGCAAAAGTATATGAAAGTATGTCGGGATTCTAACGAATAATTAGCAATCCCGTACCATAGGACAAACGGGCAAACGCGTGATTTTAACTCTGCCCGTGCGGGACTTTAAATTTTATTTTCGGGTCCCACGTACGGGACTATATCCACGTCCTAAATTTAACGCACTTCGTGCCATGTTCACAACCTTGGTTTTGTATATGGCTTTGTAACGACAATACGACATCTGTCGTACAATGCCTAAACTATTTATACGCTATTTATGTGGAAATTTATCAGGTGTCTGCAAAAACAGCACCGATAACCGACATTTGGCGTTGTAATATTCGTCCTAAATGACAACAGCTTGAATTTATTTAGAAATCACGTACTATCAATAATTAAACGTCAGAAATAGTTCACTGAGGTATTAAATGAAAGATCAAAAATCGTATATTCCTGTAAGCTATTTTACAGTTTCTGTTTTCTATTTTTCACAAGTAAATTTTACTGTTGGATGACAGAAATACAAATGAAAAATTCCTACAAAAGCGTCGATATTTTGAATACAATTTTACAGCGCAAGCGAATCTGTTACCATTTATAAAATAGTTTACGCCGATCTGCCAACATTCGTCTTTGAAATGAAGCCTTGTTTAACTTCATACGACGCGTGTGAATCGACAATACGTGATTCCTATGTATCAATCTGTCCCTATTATTTCAACATAAGCCAAACGCCAGCCTTAAAAATATGACTTAAAATATGACCAACACATTTCGCAAGTAAAGTAGTTTTACTAAACTTACATAGCTTTTTAAGTTACTCGCTCGCTTCGCTCGCTCGTATTCAATCAAGCTATATTCGTATAGTAAAACTTTACTTTTCTAAACTTGTGTAATATACCGGGTGACCATAAATGGTTGTGATTTTTTTTCTTAAGTTGGCACTGTTTTGCGTCAGTTTTGACAAAACTGACGCAAAACCTACCCTGCTAACCTCGAATTTGACATAGACTTACAGTGCCACCAACATAAACCGTGCCAACCTAAGAAAAAAAATCACAACCATTTATGGTCACGCTGTACTATTAACGATTTACTGTATAGATAGGAATTTTGTTACTAGGTCCTGGCAAGCAAGTTCACCTTCATCAAGCAAGCTGGTAACTCAAACTTTTGAACAGGAAGTATTCTCTTGTGAAGGGTGGGGAAAACTGGTACCAACACCAGCGAACATACATCAAACAAGTAAACACACTCATGGCAAATGTTAAAACCTGTCTAGAGTGCCTGGGACAGTAACTCGGGGGGTATTTCTAAGCTTGACTCTCAGATGTCAGTACAGAGTTCTACCAATCAGAGCCAGTTACAGGCTCTGCTACCAATCAGATCCAGTTACTGGCTCTGCTACCAATCATGATGTGATTATAGTGACTAGATGACTATATTGAAAATCTAGTCATCTAGTCACTATAAATGTAATTAGAGATCCTGTATATAGTTTACTAAGAGTTGGGCAAACAGCCTAATTTGACATACATTTTTGATCCAAATTAGATATTTGACATATGTCGAACAAAGAGGTTATGGGAACCAACCTTGCTAATTTGCTTGCGATGGGAAAGTTTTGATCATTCTTAGGATCTGTAGAACCGACTATTAGGAATATACGGCCAATTTAATTAAGATTTAGATTAGCATGTGTGAAACTATCGGTCGTAACATGTTACAAAATATGTAAAAACTGCACTTTTATCACACATGCTTTGCAAAAAGTGATCCAAACCAATCAAAATGTATCCCGGTATTTGCCCAACTCTTAGTAACCTATATACAGGGACTCTAGATGTGATGAAGTAGTGGCGCCATCTGTTAGTACTATCGGAAAGTACCCCCTAGCAGCCGTTCAAGGTCATCCAAATTGGAATTTTGACATCAAAAGAACCGACATTGAGTGTCTCTACTTGTTTGATATATGTAGGCTGCCAACACCGTGCAACAAACTAAGGCTGGAAACTTGGCAACTTCAAATATGAACATCAATTCTTAACAAACGAATTAAAGTTAACCTCAGATTAGCGGTCTTTATACAACTGGCTGTAAATCGTTTAAATATTAAATGGGCCATGTAAATGAAAAGTGGAAATTAGAAAAAAACTTCTTATGTCTATAAATTGTTTCTTAATTAATACAACAGATGATCAGTCGTACTGACCCACCGAGTCTCAGGTAAAAATCTTCTATGGGGTGTAGCCCCCGAACTTTATTAGATAATTCACAAAAAACATAAATGAGAAATAAATTACAGTCAATCTAGTTCAAGAGTTCTTACAATGGTAAAATGGGGCGATTAGACGATTTCCATAAAACGTCTTTTTTTATCTATTAAGCTTCAAGATTAATTGCCAGTTTTACGATTATTTTAGGAATTTGCTTAGTACCATTATATTATGAAATAGTTATAATAGTAATTTACGATACAAGTGCGTAAAGCTATTCTTTAGCCACGAGTGGGGTAGAGTTAAAACGCGAGTGAGCGAGCGTTTTAAGCCCCACGAGTGACTAAAGATGCTTTACGCATGTGTATCGTACAATATTTTATCTAAGATAGAATCTAAAAAATACGGTAAATATAAAAAATATTTTACATGTAAATTAGAATTACTAGCAACCGGTCCTAATTTTGAGTGTTTTAAAAATTTTAAAACACGTTGCTACTAACTACGTGCCTAATGGAATTTTTTAAGCACGTTGCTATTGACGACGTAAACTAATGAAAACATGTTATTAAACAGTCGTTTTACAAACTTAAAACTGGCAACTAAAAGGCAATTTTACACACTGTCGTAGATAAAATATCATATTGAAGGTGAAATGGGAAATATGTTCCGTCCTCAACAGTCAGATTAATTAAAGAAAATATCATAAAATAGAAAAATATGACGGAAAGCACACACAAACAAGCACAGTAGAAGAAAAAACAATTGTGAAAATGATTAGTTATTGCTCTCCAGACCAGTCTTCGAGCTGATACGAATCGTACGAAGAGGATAATGCTGAAACTAAGAGGACTAAACAGAAGACATAACCATCTGAACTGAAAACACTCCCAGCTATATTAGGAATTACACTGTAGAAAAGGCAAACCAGCCAAATACTCAAAGGAAAGGAAAGGACAATGGCACGAGCAAGCAAACAGGATGGAGGAAGATAGAATAACAAATATATGTAAATCAACAACGCCACCTGGAAAATGTCCATCTGGGATGCCACCTAAGAGATGGATGGAGAGCTGGGCTTTAACTTCATCGAATAAACCGGAGAAATTCTAAAATAATAATAAGAAAATAAGAAGGATAACAAGTACAAAATCACAATTGTTGTTGAAAAATGAACTAGACTCTATTTTTTAATGCCGCAACCACGGCCTGCTGAATTGTGTGACAAAAGTCACTTTATACGGCCTGGAATTTTGTTTGTAATCCATTGTTGTTTTAATTTCTGAGAAAACGCCAATTTTGGCCGTTTGGCGCCGCATACCCACGATGACATTTAAATGACAACGGCTGTCAAGACTAATTCGTGTTTTGAAATGATTTTTTAAATGCAGTGTCAGTAGGATAAGGACCTATTGTTTTGAATGTAATATAAATATGAATGGTGTAATCTATTATTTAGTGTCGTGTAAGTACCTTAGAGATCTATAGTTTTAATATTTTTCTTGAGAGAGGTGTGGAACTCCAAGAATTTATATTTGAAGACGGATTAATATTTTCAGGCAGGTATTTTTTGGATAGCTCACACATTTGCTCTAAAATAGCACATGATATGCAGATAATCGTATTTCTTACAAATTTGGAAGATGTTCTAGGTGGTAATAGTAATGAAGTATTTTATTCTGTGTGTTATTGAAAGGTTGTAAGTTTATGTGTAATTTATTGTAAAAAATTTAAAATTAAACATTTAAAAGTTATTTGTTTGATTAGATATGTATCTGTAAATGTAGTAATTAAAAATGTACTAAAGAAAGTGCTATGTGGTCTTCGCCTAAAAGAAGTTACTCGAAAATACCTTTCTTGAAAGCTACAACTAACAATTCTTTCCGGTTGTTTATGGATAAAAATAGAAAATAGAAATCGCTAAAAAGGTACGTTGTTTGAAGCACCAGTACGA
>CALNHX010003551.1:0-147138 GCA_940337035.1 Agriotes lineatus | reverse complement strand
TATTAGCTATATACAGCAATGCTTAAATAAGTTTTAGTTTTAAGTTTTAGTATTGTGTATGCAATTTTCCATCAATCATTTTCTCAATACATTCCATAACAATAAGCATTTTATTGCTCAGGTACTCCCTCTTCTCTTAATATGTATCTACTCTATTCAACTTCTTGTTATACTGCCGAAAGCTGTCAAATACACGATCTATTTTTTCTCCATCGCTTTCTCATTTATGTTCCTTTGAATGCATCACTGTTCTGTGTTTCGTTACCCGTGCCGAATGCTCTCTGCACATCTTTTAGATTTCCTTTTATCTCTTCTTTCAGACTATTTTCAAATGTTCTTGTGTATATTTCAAATGTCGACAATCATCGAGAGTTATCTTTTTCTCTTTTTCCTTTTTTACTTCCTTTTACAATAAAGGAAGTCTTGGATTCACCCCAAAAATTCGACATTGAGTTTTCAACAGATCTGCACGCTTTAGAGTCCCCTGAACCCAAAAAACATATTTTTTTTTCATTGGTCTGTCTGTCTGTCTGTGTGTCTGTCTGTGTGTCTGTGTGCCTGTGAACATAATATCTCAAAAACTAAAAGAGGTATGGGGTTAAAACTTCATATATAAGTTTTGTGTACTATATAGATGCGACAGCAAGCTTTTGAAGAAAATCGCATAACCGGAAGTAGGTGTTTACTCTTGTAATTTTTCAGTTTTTTTTCGATTTTTTCAAAAACGGCTATAACGATTTTTTTTCAAACTTCACATTTTTACAAAATTTTGCATTTGTATTAATATGAGGTAAATGATTTTCCAGTTGAATACTTCTAAAATGGGTTTCTTTTGTTTTTTTTTAAATTTTTTTTTATTAACTCCTATTTTAAATAGAACACCCGGTATATTATTACATTTTTGAATTCAGCTCAAAATTCTAGAGAAAATTTGTCTCTTCAACTAACGCTCTATTTTGTACCGTTTTTGCAGAATTTGTAATATTTGCTTAAAATCAAATTTTTGCTAATTATAAGATCACTGTAAAAGGAAGTTGTGTGCGTTTATCACACCAGATTTTTGTATGTTGATACAATGATGTTATTTTCCAAATCATTAAGTATTTTATTTGATGCCAACACTTTCTTATTATCCTCCATAACCAGTTATTTGCCTTATCTCATGATCGTTTTATTATTTATGGAAATAGAGTATTCCATACTCTCCTGTCAGTTTACGTACTTTCGTGAATACTCTTCTACTTATTCTTGGAGATTTCTTCTTGTTGAACTACGGTATCTTCTACAATCTGTTCGTGTTTCGTTTTTTTTTGTTCTTTAAATTAAACGGCGAAGAATTCAGTTCATGCTTTTAAAGTAGCTTCTGTAGAGTTTTTCAATTATTTTCAACGCTCCATACTTTTTACTTCTATTATTCCTTAATGATTAGATTGTTCTACAAAATAATCCTTTAGTTTCCTTGATCTTTCTTTCTAACCCATATACCGGTATTCTTTCCAATTTTCTTTGTTTGCTTGTTTTACTGCTTCTTTTATTTCATCCGTTATTCTTCGACACTCTTCTCTGCCCTGATGAGTTTTAGTTTCTTTTTATATTTTCATTTTGTATTCTTCACTTTCTTGTTAGCTCCATATGTTGTTCTTTTTATTTCTGATGTTATCGCTATCTTTTTCCAGACAAGTTTTTACTTTATAATATAAGGGCTGGCTTATACAACTTCCAAATTCTCTCTAAAGACATTTAAATATTTTTTCTACATAGTGATCACGAAAGCCGTTTTTTAAACGAAAAATTGTACGAAAGTATCACTTTTTTTAACGAAAAATCGTAAAGAACGGTATACGTTTTTCACTATTGTATTGAAATTGTGAATTGTCAATTTGACAGTTGTAAATTCGGAAGTCCTTTTCGACTAAATTTCCAGTTACAAGAGATCACAATGTCAAAAAATAACATGTACAGCACGTATGAAACCAACTTCTTTTTACTCATTGATAAACTCGCGCTTCGCCCTTATTAATAAAACTGGAAATTCGTGAAAAAACTATGGCTTTCGAAACTAGTTGTACAAATAACTATTCGACAATTTCTTCAGTTAAATTTTCTGTGTTTATTCGTTCATAAGATTTACATTCAGTGTTAGTTTTAGCAATTATTTTCGTTTTGGCGATAAATATTCTATGAATAGTATTTAATTCTTCCTTCGATTCTACTTTCACATCTTGATTGCATGTGTCATACTTTGACTAAAACATATATAATCTATCAGGCCTTGTGCTTCTCTTTTTTCTGCTTGAAAGCTGATGTCTTCTTCGTTATGGTTGTATTAGGTAGTGCCTACCAATAAGTCGTTATCTAGTCAAAATTATGCATTTTTCTGTCATTTTTATTTAATAGTTCGTCACCGTGCGGTCCAATACTTCGAAGTCTTCGCTCTACATCTCTTCCCATTCTCGAGTTCCAGTCTCCCACGTTTTTGTATTCCATTCTTAAAATTGATCCAGCGTTATCTGTAAGTCTTCATAGAACTCTCTAATTTTTTATTCGTTTGTTCCTTCTATTGCTTTCCAGTGAATTATTCTACCTTCCTCTTCTTTTGCTATCAATATTTCCACACCACCATCCGCTATTTCGCTTTCAATTCCTCTAGAGTATCCTTAGTATACATTTTATAAAATAGTGCTTTTTGTGCTTATTTCAATAACAAGAAACGATAAATAAATAAAATATCAAGCAGACCATAGATTAAAAAAATTCCTATTAATAAAGGTAATGGAATTTACATTTTTCATTTGCCACGATAAACCAAAAATTAAATTGCTTATATAGTATTTTTAAAAATGGTTACTCAGCACCTAATTCAAAAACTTTGTTCCACTTTAACTGACCTTGTATCTTATATATATTTCGAAAAGTCCTGACTGACTCACTCACTCATCAACGCCCAGCCCAAACCCTTGGACCTAGAAAGCTGAAATTTTGCACAGAGGTTGCCTTTATGATGTATATAGGCCATTCAGTAAACACAAAAACATATAATTTTTTCTGAAGTTGGCATATACGTAAACTTTGTGTGCTAGGGATTCTGTATTTTTTTCAAAGGTTTCCATGCCTGCATAAAGGTGACTTTGAATTTAAAAATGACAATTAATAAATATCATTAATTCAGTGTCAAAGTACATACTATTCTGGAAACTCTTGCCTGAACTTTTATAAAATGTAATAAAAATACTTATTAATAAATGCTACATCAATAGTATCCAACACAGTATTTGTTTAACATCCTTAAAAGTAGTTATGACAGATGCTAATTAAATGTCACACTCTTAACCTATTTCTTTTAGTAACTTTGTGTAAGTACATTCCTAGACAAAAGATGCATTTTGGAAGTACACTCATGAAATTTTAGAAATCAAAGGCCACTTTGTGTTTTTATGTTTAGTGAACAGACTATACAAGGAACAAGAAAGGATATTTCGAAATTCAACCCCTAAAGGGGTAACATGAGGGTTCCAATTTTGTATGGAGAAATAATATTAAATAGACATTTCGACTTAAAACTTCGTAGGAGTACTAAAAACAACTAAGCAAACACGTAATTTGTGATTTTCTAAAAATCAACCCTTTAGGGGGTGAAATGGGGTAAACAAGCCTAAAATACGATATGGGTGTCGTTATTGAGGTTTTTGGGACGTTGATTGCGAAAATGGCATTTATTTTTAAGTCCAAGACGGTGGATATGACATAAGGGAAGGGACGGGACTGTACTGGACAGGACGGGACGGACTGGACGGGACTGGACGGGACGGGAAGGGACTGGACGGGGCGGTACTGGACGGGAAGGAAAGGGACGAAACGGGACGGGACGGGAAGGGGCGGGGCGGAACGGAAAGGGAAGGGAAGGGAAGAGATGGGATGGAAGGGGAGGGGACGGGACGGGACGGTACGGGAAGGGGCCGGACGGGAAGGGACGAGACGGGACGGGGCGGGACGGAACGGGACGAGACGGATAGGGAAGGGAAGGGGTGGGATGGAAGGGGAGGGGACGGGACGGGACGGAAAGAGACAGGACTGGACGGGGCGGGACGGAAAGGGAAGGAAAGGGATGGGATGGTAGGGGAGGGGACGGGACGAGACGGGGACGGAGAAAGGGACGAGAACGGGGACGGGGACAGGATGGGATGGAATGACATGACAGAAAATAATTAGTCATTATTTAATACACAAATAACGAACCTCGAGCGAACGAAGTCGCGGGTAACAGCTAGTTATCTATAATACTTCGATGGTCTTTCTGGCACATGACCTTTACCTTTGTTGAGTTGGTGAAGCATATCTTGGAAGTACCAGAGAATATAACTTGGGACATATCAAACGGTCTTGTCAAACTTCCCTTTGAACACTAATTTTATCACTATTTTGGTTGATTTTGACATGCTTCTGTGTATTCTTGAGAAGTTAACGCTTTGGTATAGTCTACGAATGCTAAGTGCAGTGAAATGTTGTATTCTAAACGTTTCTCAAGCGTTCGAATAGTTTGCAAATGGTTTTTTGTGCTATGTCATTTGCTGAACTCTGCCTGTTCGTGGAATTTGCTAGCTATACGATTTATAATATTTTCGTAAACACCTTGTATGCTTACGATAATAAATTAATTGGGCCATGGTTTTCTAAGTTTGTGTAACTTTTTGCATATCACCTATTGGTATCTTTCGTTTCTTGAGACATTTGGTAAAAAGAAGTTGCAGTGATTCTGTTAAGGTGTCAGTTTTTGATTTTCTTATTACTATGCTTATTGATTCTGATCCTAGAGATTTATTGTTCTTCATATGTTATAAGTCTAGGTTTAACTCTTCCGTGCTTATTCTGGATTTTTTTTCGGAACCACATTTAGCATGGCACGGCTTGGAAAATCGGGTTTAGGCAATTTTATTATTTTTTAAATTTTATTATTTTAATGAAGGTTTTATCAAAAATTACCAGGACCAGACAAGCCACCCAATCCAGATAAGCCCGAAAATAGCTCATATAACCACACATTATGTGGCAAAAACAGACCATTGGTCTAACACCTGAGAAGAAAAGAAAAACTTACCTCACTTGTATTGTGTTTTTTATTTAGAAATTAATTATGAAATAGAAAATATGGTTTTTAGAACCAAAATTATTTTTTTATATGCAAGCTTAAAATGACTGATACCAACAGTTTAGTTTTGCTTTTCAAGCTAAATAGGTTTTTAACACTTAAATTCGAAAGTGGGTGTGGAGCAGGCGGGTTTTTTCATGACCTTTACAAAGAGAGAAATATTCTAAACTGACGAGCGCCGCCTTCGAACGAAAATTTCTTGCTTGATTTTATATTGATATTCACAATGCATAGTTGTACATGAGTAATATCAGGAACTTCGAAATTCCGATTTAAAGTTCACTGTTACTTCTCAACTTAAATTATGAATACCTTTTCAGGTTATACGTGTTGACCTTTGTTGAAGCTGGAATACTCGACTTCCTACTAAATTTTGCACTTACTCGTACATACACAATCCAGCTTCGTCTACTATTACAGTGCCAGTAACAGAATTAGCAGCTTTATCTATGCTTTACTGTTCCATATCTTAGCTGGTTTTTTATTATCCACTACCCGCCTCCCATATCTAATACACTTTGTCTACATCTATACCATAAACTCGGTGGTCTCTTAGTTTGTATGTTTGTTCGCTGTCTCCTCCGAAGATACTGAAGATCGTCTATCTGTAGGTATAATGTCTTCTTCTTCCTCCTTAGCAGCAACCATTACTTAGGTCTCCTCTGTAATATTTATACGTATTTAATTATATTTTTTGAAGTCTCCGTTCCAACCGTTAGCACTGCTATGCTGTGCCACCCCCCTTGACTTTATCTTTGCATTTCTTAGCGATTTCGTCCACTAAGGTTACAAAAGTAACGGTCTTCATGCCTGACTTTTCTATTTGCAATAAAATCTTTGAGATATTGTTTGTTCTAACTACATTACCGGTGTCCTATATATACTTTTGATCGCTTGCAGCAATTTGCTGTATATTTCTCTCTGATTTAATATACTTCCAATTTCCTGGCCGGCTGCACTATCGAAGGCATACATAAGGTCAACAAAATAGGCGTACACTGTGTTGTTATGTTGTATTGCTCTTTCTGTCATTTACTTTAAACCGACTATTAAATCGATTACGTCTCTATCTGGTCGAAATCCGCTTTGCCTATCCTCAAACGTATTCTATATTTCATCTCTGACTTCCTTTTCTAAGATTATTTCATATAGTTTACTAGTTACGCATATTATTGATATAGGTCGGTAATTGCTGCACTCCCTATTGTCACTTTTTTTTAATACAGGTGAAGGTAGATTTTCTGTAGTTTAGGTTACTTGTGGGTTAAGTAAATGATACCTACCTTTATTTGAGAACACAAACAAAATAAGTCCGAAAATGTGTAAATTGTAGGTGAACGCGCGTCGGAGTCTTTGTCGTAAAGAATGCATAACCAAGTCGATGAACTGGGATCTAAGTTCCTTCAGAATGCTCAAAGAATGCAAACTGGATACGCAGTAGTTGCTGGCGCGTCCTTGCTCTGTGATACAAGGCATTATAGAAGTCCATGTAATAAATGTTATCTTCATTTGTGTTGTTATAGACTATTAACCAAATTAATTCAAGTATCATTAAGAGCTCCATTACCGCGGTAGTATCCATTACCTTTTTATATAAAAAAAATACATTGAACTAGAATTTATTGATGAAGATAAAATATTGAACAATGCACGTTTGCTTATGCCACATAAAATCGTTTGATTGCCACAAAACTCGGCTCACCGCATCGTTTTGGCAATCAAACTCGTATCGTTAAGATGCTCATAATTAAACTTGTATCGTTAATATAATATATAATCAAATAGACATCTCATAAAATTAACAACTTTTTTATTTGCCATTTTTTGGAAAACACCCCCAAAACGGTTCAAATTCAAAATAGTTTTACTCTAAAAATATATACCGCCTATAAAATAGTATTTTAATTTAATGTCACAAAGTACAAAAAAAACAAATCTTTGAAACGAAAACCAACCACGAGCGTACCTTATCAATTGAGGTAGGTAAGTTATTAACCGCATGTTTTTTATGTAGAATCTTGGCAGTTTTAGTACACTTATGTCGTTTACCTTTTACTTACAATGGCTATCCGATCGGTTCGTTAAATTTAGGGGAGATAAATATTTGAAAAAGTATACGATTTAAAGAAAAACGATAAATAGAACAGTTGTTCAGCTTGGTGAGCTCTATCACTGGTTAAAATTATTACATGGACTTTCATAACACCTTGTATACCCTTGTTTACGTGAGAAATGAAATTGGTTTATTATCTCTGATCCCGTACTATTCAGGCTTACAATGATCCGCCGATTAGAAAGTTCGAATCTCGAAATTTGGGCTTATTGCTTGCCTCCTGGCCGGTTACGTCAATTCCTCATGAAATTCTTCGACCGACGGTTGGTCACTTTGGAATGTGAGCCGAGTCTCACACTTTGGCTTTATTGTTCAAAAGGAATTTTGAAGCTGTATGATTTTAGACTCAGGCTACCTCTTAGTGATGGCGTCATCGAGCAGGGTTTATTACCTGATGGTTTTGTTAGCCGGAAAGGGTTGGACGCACGCCTGCTGAGTCATCTTGAAATCTCCGTAGTTTGGTTTTCCTGAACCTTCTTCTGGACACCATATTTCGAAAGGCTGGAATGTTTTTGAAATTGCAGAAGCGAGGTGCACGTGTGGGCACATAATTTAAATCTGCCCTGCATATCCTGTTGTGATTTCATTTGGACACCCACTGGTAATGAGCATATCTGTAGCACGGAGTTAAAATTCACTGTCGCGTATGTTTAATGCCTATTCAGATTGAAATTTTTAATTATTATTATCATCCCCCAGTCTTACAGTTGAGTGGATTATTAGTATTTATACTTTACAAATACGTAATCCGATAAAATTGCTTTTAGCTATACTACTTAGAGGTTATTTATAAATCCGTGTTAAAATTAACAGCTATTTCTCTAATATTTCATTAAGTTACAGCTTTAAAAAAAGCCGTTACCACTGCTTTATGTTGAATAATGTATGCACTGGGAAGCATCCCACGCGCGAGTCCCTTTAAGTGTTTAAGTGACTTCGTTACTGAAAGCTTTCGAACATGTCAAACTTTTAGCCGAAAGCTTTCAGACTTAGGAAAGGTAAACTTAGGATCAAAAATTCATTATCGGCGCTTAAAAAATTATTAAAAATAAAAGTTTTATTAGGAGAAAATGTTAGCTCTTTTTGTGAAGGAAGAATTAGATTGGTATTCCTCTGTTTTACTTTTTGAGCTTTGCAACTCGAGCTTTCGCATATTTCTTGATTAAGATTAGTTGAGGATAACATTCTGCTTTCATTATTTTAATTTTTAAAGACAATAAAAACATATTTGAATGCTGAGGTAACCTATTAATTATGAATTCTTACATAGAAAAACCTAGTGAACTGTAGCGATGAAATATATGTGAAATTTCTAATAATTAGAATTTCTTAAAATATTTCCTTATTAAACAGTTGAGGTTTTTCAGAGTAACCAAAAAAAAAATATTAGGAATATACAGACACTCAACTATAAACTAAATTAAAAATGACAACAGCAATCAGTCACAATATACTGATTATGAAATAGAAAAAAATAATAGTAATTTAATGAACAAGTTGTAAAAAACAGCGAATAAATGTATCACTATCAGCCAAGGAAGGTTTCATATATTAGCGTCAATAGTAAGTAAACTATGAGGACAGTTAAATAGAAGTTTTTGGTAATTGAGCTTCCCATTTTTTTAAACCTCTGTTAGAGAAAAACCATAGATATAAAGTTTGCGTATAAAGTAAATTTTTAATTTACAGCTTGATTGTAGCACGTTTTCTGTATTTTAGCGGTTAACCAACACACAAATTAGTTTTATAGGCGCTTAATGCCACGTAAATGTCAGACGTAAAAGCCTTTAAACTCACTTCTACAAAGCAATGCGCTTTGTAAGTTTATAACAATTTATTTGCAATTGAAAACTCATGCTAGCGTATCACTTATACTACGGAAAATATAGCAATTTTAATAGCCACGAAAATAAACCATTAAAAATAGAATTTGCAATTAAATTGTAAATACTCTCTTTGCTTGTCGCATAACGTTAATGAAACTTTGAAACAAATTTTAAACTTTCGAACTAATACTTCGTGATAGAAGTCTAGGTTTAAATAAAATATCTCGCTTGGAAAGTATTTTGTGATGTAATATCTCATTTAGAATTCCATACCGAAGTTGAAGTGATTGATTTTTGTTTTGGAAGCAATATATGAAGTGCTCTTGTAAAAGTGAAAAAAGTGAACTAACTATTCGTGGTTACTAGTTCTTAGCAACTAATTTATTTTGGTAGCGCGTTTGCATGTTTATTTTTCATATCAGATCTATTGCTTATCTAAGGTATTATTCAAACTGGCAGTCTAACTACTGAAATAACCTTGCTTTCAAATTTTTGAAATTAGGAATGCCATTTCGATATTTTTTATTAAACTTTCCAGGCCCAAACTTCTTCAAGTCTTTGTTTCAAATGAGTTAGCAAAAGTCAGATGAAGTCATATCGAATTTGGAAATATTTCGAGAAGAATTATTATACCAGTCAGATACAATAACATATTTCACTCGTAGTTTACACAAATTCCGAGATTTATTTTTAAATCAAGCGAGTTGTATGTACATACTACCTACGGCAGTATAGGCGACACATGATCGTTTTCGTTGTTGAGAAAAGTCGAAGCGCTTTCTATTGTAATTAAATTAGAGTGATAGATTGTTTTTTACAAAACTGTCACGAGAACTGGAGTCTCAGAATGACGGATGGAAGAATTGTTTTCATCATCAACGTGGCCCCCACTCTCTTTTTGTTAGATCAAAACAATGCCAACGCTTTAACAGCCATAATGGTGAAATATTTCTGACACAATGCTTAAAATATCAATTTTGTCACGAGATCAATTCGCTAAAAATATGTATAATATACTATAGCTTTCGAGTGTAATTCCTTTAGGCTATGCAATCTCACAACCGAACAAAATTCCCCATAAAGGCATACATAATATAAAAAAAAACTAGTTTTTGTGAAATAATAATTTGTTTATAAGTTGATCCAATTTATTCAAATTGTATTTTAAATACAATGCTGAATAATTGTTCTACTTTAACACAAACCATTGTAGTATACACTTTAGAAAATTATAATTATTGTTCTAAATTGTATCGGGAGATGTAATAGCTACATGGTTTAGTTTAAAATAACTGAAAGTTTTCAGAACAGACATAAACGCACAAATTTTTACCTTCCTTAAAGGGGTCTCAAGGTGTTTGCAGATATAGATAATTTCAAAGAGTTTTCAGGGGCATAGCACGGAAAAATAATTGCTGTGAGGTTTAAGTGTTATAGCAAGGGTTCCAGAATTTGCTGAAAGATCTAGTGAAATAAATTTTCTAGTATGATATAAAGTGGCTGACGCCATCTGTTAGAATGAGAAAGTTTGAAATTCGCCAACATGTATAAATATAAACAAATTCCAAAATTACTTTCTTGCGAGAGAAAATAGAGAGCCATAGCCAGGTAGCCATACTCGTGGCACGCAGACGATAAATTATTTGGTTATTTTGGTAACCACGAACGTGCGTGTAATATTGAGTTCCTACAATCTTATTTTTTTAACATATTCCAATAGATGTTGTGTAGAATTTTTGTTACAATGATAATGAACTTCCTAACATAGCCTTTTTAAGTGTTGTAGTTGACTGAGATTCCAAAATTTGCTGAATGCCATATTTCGATCCTAATCTTACATTTCCTACAAGCAGGATAGCAAGCAGGGAATACCGAAAACAATCACGTATAAATAGTATTGAACAGACTGGCAAAACTACTTCAGACGAAGAGATAGGTTAACGCTAAAATGATCAAAATCGAATACGGACAATCCAAGGCAAGACAAGACGAGATGAAACAAAACAAGACAAGACAAGACAAAACCAGCTACAACAAGACAACAGAAACCATTACCATAACTATAGCAGGCAATGCAAGGATTTAAAAAAGTTTAAGATCCCAAAGAGAAAAAGCTCTGAAACCATAGAACACCATTACTGTTGCACGAAAGCTCAGCGCTTTTAGAAATCTCACTTCTGGCGTAGATCGGCTTAACGTTCTCTCCCCAGTCCTAATCAGCTTATTCAGAAGGTGTACAATTGTCAGCAGACATGATAGTATAAAAATTTCATAGAATGGCCTACGACTGTTCCACGACTGGCGTTACCCTAGAACCTGCCATCTGTCAAATCCGCCAGCTGATGTATTTTCATAGATTCCATTAGACTAATCGAAAACTAAAGAATGGTAAACCAATGGAGACGCATCTCCCAAATCATAAATCTCCCATAACGGGTAGGACGCAAAAGAATTGTTATTTTTATTTCGCAAACCGGCATTTTTCTCCCTTGGAAACGAAAATAGAATAATCAACTCTACCACCAAATTATGACGAAATTACACTTGAAACGTGAACGAAAGATACTAAGCAACCGTGCCTATCCTCACGGCAACCCAAACGCATAGCCTCACGAAATAGAGCAGATAATACATCAAAACCCACCACAACACGTTCTACCAGCCAAGACCATATCACGCTCAAATCCACTAAATACGTCACTCTATGTATTCGAGGAAACCAGCTGTCAAGTAGTGCCATTCTGCGGTACAAGTAACACCGCCTACATCACCACTGTCATATTATCCTCTACCTATCTTCAAAATGTGACAAATAACCACTTCTAAGCCAAACAGATGAGTATGCCAATTACCAGAGTTGGATAATCAAAATACCACTTTCCTAGGGGCTAACAAAACCAGTAAACATAACATATCTCGCGCCAAGGTGCTGCAAATATGCAGGCTAATCGCTTGCGCTCTCAACTTCTACTTTAGAGCTTCCGACATCCTTACATTTGCATAAAAATTAAGTAGTTGAAGCTAAGGTGAGGTCTAATAGTAGGGGTATAGCCAACAACTACGTCAAAAATATATGCTCATGCCAACTTAACCATAAAAACCACTTGAAAATAAACAACAATATAAGATCAGCCTTGAACTCTTCTTTAAAAAGTGTCCTAATGTCAAATAATCAAAGTACAACAAAAAACATAATTCTTGTTTTGGAACAACTCAAAAACTAAGGGGGCTAGGTTGAATATATTTTTGGAATATTATTCAGTATTAGAATCTGCAACTTTACTCCAATTTAACGACCTTTTATCTCTTACCATTTTCGAAATTCCCATGGTGAGCATCGAAATTGAATAACCATGTATGCTAATAAAACGAAAAAAGTACAGGAATGGAGAACAATCTGTTTGTTACTAGTGCTGTAGATAGTAAAAGGTACGAATTCAAAAAAGTTAGTTTTTTAGCTATTTGGAGGTACGTACTGCTACCAAGTGGCTGTATGAAAATGTAATGGACGTAAAATTATAAAATTAGATAAAAGCCAGTAAAAGTGCAGCAGATCTAATAAAAGTGCTTAAATATAGAAATGTGTCAAGAAAAACGAACGCGCGAGTGTACCAAACAGCTATCAACTCTGTAGTGCTTTACAGTTGTGATAAATGGATTTTCAACAAAAGTGTAATAACCAAGTTGGAAATATGGAAGCGGAAAATTCGCATACGAATTTATGGAGGGAAAGATAAACATAACCTGGGAGAGACCAACGAAGAGGGAATTAATGGAGCTTGACGGAGCACCCAACATTATAGCAACAAGTAAACCGCAGTAAAATGGCTAAGACACTTCCAGAATTAGGAAGAAAAAAGAAAATCCTGAAAGATAGAGTTGATGACAAGAACAGGAGATGTGGACCAAGAAATAAATGGCCAGACTGTGTACAGAGAGAAATATCAGAATAAAATGTCGTAAATTGGGAACAACTGGCAACTGATAGTAAAAAATAGAGAAGAATCGTAGACCAAGCCTTGGGTCTCCATGGTCTGACGAGCTAACCAACAAACCTGCTATGTATATTTTAAGCCGTTATGCAATTTATGTTTATGTTTAATTAAACTGCTTACTACCAAGATAATATGCACCTTCTTTGTTTGGCTCCTCAAATTGCTTAATATTAATTGCTTAAAACTTAAGCGGTTAGCATGATCCTTTTTTATATTTATTGTTTAAATAAACTTTTATAGGATTGGTTCTGGTAAAGATTACTCTTAATTCAAGGTTGGGTTTTTACAATTTTTAGTCCAATTGCAAAGTTGAACTATAGCTTTTGGGTCCAACGCCAAAATGTTTATATGATCAATCAAATTCGTTAACCTCACAAACACACTGCGTATTTAATTAACTGCTCTGTGAAATAACTTTGTTAAACATGATGCAATTTAATCTTCAATCAAAAAACAAATTGCAAACTGTATACATTCAGGTAAACAATTTCGAATGTTGCACCTCAAATTACAGCTGTGCTGTCCAATGCTGAACTCCTTGCAGACGACGCGACGCCTCGAAAAGTTTCCTGCGGTATCCAAATGACAGCTAGGGTTACCGATGTAAGATTCGATGCCGAAGGAAACTCCAAATGGCTTTCTGCATTCTCCAATTTACACACTACATATAGCTTCCGCAGACTCTGCAGCGTAGTTTTGTGCAAGGCTATTACAATCTGCCCTTATTTAAAGATTTAAACGAATAAAAACACAAAAACTTTTGGAACCAGCTACTTTATAAGCACAGGATATTTCGGATGGAGATCATCGAAGACTCAACGGTTGAATCATTCAGTTCGCCTTCTGTCTTCCAGCCACCCCAGCTCCTCGATCCGCACTACATCGGCGCTGTCATTGCGCATAACTGTCATTGCGTTTGTGTTGAAAAATGAACGCACAAAATTTGAAAAGATGCCTTCCCGAAAAAAAGGTAGTGGGCAGCCCCTCACAGAGCGTGAAAAAATGGCCCTGATTTGGTATTGCGAAGAGGTGAAAGTTGACAAACTTGAATTGACTAAGAAGGCGATTTGTGAGATGGACTCGAACATATTCAATATATCGTATTAAATACCTATTTTCTAAATTCTCATTTATTTCCGTAAATACTTTACTAGATACATTGGACGTCTGCATTAAATATATATAATAACTTTAAAACGACAAAATGTGTTCAACCCAGAAAAAAAGGACGGTCCAAAGTTAATTATAAAACTGACCCAGCCTTTTATTATATAAAAGAAGAATTGGGTAGACATATTCATGCCCTACATGCAAAAAAACATTTCACCCTTGATGACCTCCATCAATATGCAAACAATGAATGTGATTTTATTGGTTGTCTCGGCAAACGTTTTCCCGTTTTCTATTCTTGTTAAATTGCTTTCATATAGCTGCCTGGTGGCTTGTATAAGTGTAGGTTCTATATCAAGTTCCTTCATCTCTCTCCAAAATCTAGATGTTGGTACACTATCATATGCTTTTTCGAGGTCTATTAAAGCTATGTGTGTTTCTCTGTTTCTTTGTACTCTTTTCTCCAGTACTAACTTCAACGAGAATAAGTTATCTATTGTGGATCGGCCTGCTCGAAAGCCCGCATGTTCTTCTGGTTGCTTTGCTTCTATTTCTTTCTCAATGAGGTTTTTTAATATTCGTGAGTATATTCTGCCCAATGTATTTATGACTGCTATTCCTCGATAGTTTGTTGGGTCAACTTTAGGTCCTTCCTTATGTATGGGAGTTATATAGAATGTTTTCCATTCCTGTGGGATATTGTCCTCATTAATACATCGTTGATATAGGGTTTTCCGCATGGTAATTAATTTTTCTGGTGCGTACCTTATTAATTCTGGGTAGATACCTCCTGGTCCGAGAGCTTTCTTCAATTTTGTTTGCATAACAGCTTCTTTCACCTGATCTACTTTTATACGTACTGGTCTACCATTATATACAAAAGAATATGCTCTACAAAATACTCTGTATATAGAAGTATCTACATCCTACATAAACCTATAATATTAAAAACTTACATTTTATTGAAACGTTTAACCATGCACGTTTGACATTTCAATTACGTTAGACAGGCATAACCTCAATTTTGGCATAGGGGAAACTGTTACACAGTTGGACGGTAAGTACCTTAGAACAGAAAATAAACAGGAAGCCGCATTTGTAAGAAATCCGTGCGACCGCGATGGGTTTTCAAAATGGCAGATGGTTGTTTCCTTTTGGCAGTGGCGTATCATATCGAGAGGGTGCATGTGCAGCAAACAATTTCAACAGTTTTATTAAGTGCACTTTACACTATGTGATTTATGACTACATGTGAGTTTGTGTGACTTCAGTCACTGTCTGTAATTTAAATTGCTTCCTCTGATTGTGTGATTACAAATAATGACCCCATTATACGTACCCTTCTATGCCCATGACTATTGTTGTGTACAAGTACGTATGACAAGTGACATGTTCAGAGAAATTATCTCTCTATTTGAAGTGAAAAGTAATATTACTACTTACTGATGGAATATAATGCCCAAAGTCCTAGTATTTGGAATCTGAGAACAGCCAAAATTAGTCTCAAACTAACTAAAACCCACAACTGTCAAACCGGTATCACACCTCATTAGTCATACATGGGTTTTCAAAATGACCGTTTCCGTCGCCTAGATGTTACAGCCAAGTTAACTGAAATGCGCCTTCCTGTCTATTTTCTGTTCTAAGGTAAGTACAGAATTTAGGGTAACACATTCTGGTTTTTTATAAAGTTTTAACACTGACAACTGATTTAAAAAATGGACTATAGGTACAATACCATCGCAATATACAGGGTTAGTCATTAGCATGGGAAAGCTCTATATAGGGTACACCATTTTTGGTGAGCCGCATTCAACTTACCTTTTTAAATGGCACACCCAGTATATTATTACATATTTGGATATTTCCTTGATTAAGATTTATAAACAAGTTCAGTCTTTGAACATTTCTTCGGCCGTTCTGGAGTTATTCAATTTTCTCTGTACAAACGTGTGCTTTTAGACACTTATTCACAAAATCACAAGATACTCTATTTTTAGAATATCAAATTGAGATTTCGCGTATGCCTAAAGAACTTTTTGGAGCATCATTTGGCGACAAAAACGTGTATATGCATTGTGGGGTTACGTTGCTGTGACTTCTAGAAATTTTAAAGCGCCATCACGACATTTTTTCAAATGGCACCCCCATATTTTATTGCTTAGTCATCTTCAGCATCCAATTTTACATATTTCACCCCACATTTCCTACAACAAAAATTGATGGTTTTTTAAATGCACACATATCTCATCGATACATACCCAGTGTGCCATAGAAACGGAGTGTTCTTAATGCATTTTTGCTTGGAATGCATCACAATCACACTCGTTTTACGTCACGTTTTTAATTTGTGGGAAAAATTAAATTAACGAAAGATGCATTGGGAGAAACTCAGAAATACCCACATAGGGAACATGCAAATATTAAAGACTTCCGTAAACTGCAAACATGGTTTTATAATATCCACAATATGCAAGTGTACACAACAAGTACCCTAAATGTACAATATGAAACTTAAAATTATTTACTTATAACAAATAAATGAATGTATGACCCAAGAGGACACTTATTTTGAACATGTTTCAATTCCAAGCGCTATTTGTTATAAATAAATAGTTATAAGTTTCTTATTGTACATTTTGGGTACCTATTTGTATATAATTCTGAATATTATAAACATTTCTTTTGCACTTTTCGGTCTTTAATTTTTGTGGGTCTTCTATGGAGGTATTTCCCAGTTTCTCCCAATACATCTTTCGTTAAAATAATTTCCCCGACAAATTAAAAACGTTACGGTTACGGTTTCCATAGCACACTGGGTAGGTATCGATGAGATATTTGTGCATTTAAAAAAAACTATCAAATTTGGTGTAGGACATGTGGGGTGTGAAACATGTAAAATGGGATTCTAAAGATAACTAAGCAATCAAATATGGAGGGTGCCATTTGAAGAAATGAAGTTATGGTGCTTCAAAAGTAACCCCACAATGCATATAGGCGTTCTTCTGCCAAATGATACTCCAAAAAGTTAGTTAGACAAACGCGGAATCTCAATTTGATATCCCAAAAACTAAGTGATTTTTAAATAACTGTCTGCAAGCGCACGTTTTTACAGAAATAATTGAATAACTCCGGAATAACTGCAGCATATTTCAAAAACTAAACTTGTTTAGAAAGCTTGAGAAAGAAAAACTGGAAATATGTAAAAATATATAGTGTTTCATTTTGAAAAAGTAAGTTCAATGAGGTTCTGCGAAAATGCTGCACCCTGTACAGTGCAATATAATTTTACAAAGTGCAATTTGAGTTCTTGTATACAATAGCGCTTGTTTCATTGCGATATCTTTAACGGCGTAAGAGTAATCGAGCTTTCGCGTACCGATGACTCACCCTGTATATATTCTATCTGCACACATAGCTTTATACGTATGCTTTTTTACTTAAATAATAAATAAAATATCTAGTTAATTTAAATTAGCAGATTCTTAAAATGGCTACAGTGCTTTGATGGATATTGGCAGATTTTTCACAATGAACAACAAAAATGTGATTACCGTAATAATTAATCTTTGATTCTTCATTACTGCGCATTGTCTCTTGTTAGTGTTTAAATTATGTGTATTTTTATTGCAACAGTTACTTTACAGTGACAGTTCATCCAATTTGCCTTGTCACTATGGTATTAGTACAAGCGTCACTTTATGCACGGGTGCCTAAATAGCTATTTATGCAACAAGTGCTAAAAGTGGACGTTTATGCACGAAACATAAAAAATATGAAACGAAGCCGAAGGCTGAGTTTCATAACATGTCTCGTGAATAAACACTTTTATCTACGACCACTACTAAAAGTAGGCCTTTTAGCGCTAGCTTGTTTCACTAAAAGTGACGTTTTATAGTTTACCGTGTTTAAATAAATCAGCTGTTTACTTTTAGCACATGTGCTAAAAGTGAAGGGAGATTCAAAACTACAATTTCGAACTGCAAGTGAAGTTGTAAAGCTATACTAGTTGCTTCTTGCGTTACAGGTAAAGCGTTTTTGAAATAATTAAAGCGTTATGTAATGAATACAGTCATATGTGGAGTATCAATAATTACATTTCGTAACTGACCTTGACAGCACGGGCGTGGCCAAACAATCGCCAGCGGCGTAGGCTACTATTCATTATGATGCAGCGTCGCAGATGCGAACCTTTCTTAAATCGATATTTATGGATTAATAACGGTAAAATTAAGGTCGTAGATAAAATATTGTATGCAACGCGTGCTAAAAGTCGTTTATGCGCGAGACATGTTATGAAACTCAGCCTTCGGCTTCGTTTCATAATTTTCATGTCTCGCGCATAAAAGTCGACTTTTAGCACTTGTTGCATAAATAGCTATTAGCACGAGTTTGCACACAATATTTTTTCTACGGCCTTAAATTTACTGTTATTAATCCATAAATGTCGATTTAACAAAGGTTTGCATCTACGACAGTTATAATTTATGTCATCGTAAAGAGATAGCCTTGACACGCAGGTGACTGTTTCTGCAGCTAGTAGCTGTCAAAGTTGGTTATCAAAGGTAATTGTAATAGTACACATTTGACTTTATTCATTACATAATGCGTTAATTATTTAAAAAACACTTTACCTCTAACGAAAGAAGTAACTAGATTAACTTTATAACCTCACCTCCAGTTCGAAATTCTAAATTCAACACCAGCTGCGTACTTTTAGCACAAGAGCTAAAAGTAAACAGCTGATTTCACTTTTAACACGATAACTTATAAAACGTCATTTTTAGTGAAAAAAGCTAGCGCTAAAAGGCCTAGTTTTAGTAGTGGTCGTAGAAAATAGTAATTTACGATACAAGTGCGTAAAGCTAGTCTTTAGTCGAGTGTGGCAGAGTTAAAACGCGAGTGAGCGAACGTTATAAGCCCCGTGAGTGACTAAAGTTGTTTTACGCATGTGTATTGTAGCATATTTTATCTACGATAGAATCTACAAAGCACGGTAAATATAAAAAATATTTAAATGTAAATTAGGATTACTAGCAAACGGTCGTAATTTTGCGTGGTTAAAAATTTTAAAACGCGTTTCTACTGACGACATGATTAATGAAATCATTTTAAACACGTTGCTACTGACGACGCGAACTAATGAAAAAATATTACCAAACAGTCGTTTTACAAACTTAAAACTGCTAACTAAAAGTGAATTTTACACACTGTCGTAGTTAAAATAAATTCATGCTACAATGAACCACTCAATTTTATATTAATTATTCACATACTTTCAATTTAAAATGAAACAAATGATGTGCTTTATCCAAACGTCAGTGGCGCCATATTGCTATTGAAACTAAAATATTTAAACCTAATGAGAAACAGTTAACAATTGATTGTACTCAATAATCTGATTGTAACTGAATAAAAGCGTGATATTAACTTATGAATAATTCAAAAACCATATTCGAACGAGAACAATGCAATGTTTTATACAGTAAAAGAATTACCGCACTCCTGTGTAATATTCAAGTGATGTGTAAAATCAGAATCAATAGAAGAATTTGAAGTTTCCTAATATTAAATCAGAAAACTGAAAGCTTTCCAATAAAACAGTTCGCTGAGAAATAGCGAACGCAAAAAAAATCATCCCGGCTTTAAAACAAATTATTCCCACATTTTAGGAAAACCGTGTAAGGGGTGAAAGTTACTACGTTAAAAATTATTGGTGACTTATTTCACGTTTCGAAGACACCAAAGAGGAAGAGACCTAGGCATTGAATTTATCGGTTTTCAATACCGACACCTCTTTAATTTAAAAATCTATGATAACTAGTCGGCACTCTCGACCTAGTTGTACTCCTTATTCAAGCTTCCGATCACTAGGCACGTAAAATAATAAAACCCAAGTGATTATAAATACATATATGTATATTTCTTCTAACTCGCAGTTGTAGGTAGAACGGTAAAGTTGAATCAAATGTAATTTATACCATTTCTAAATTCTATGTTGTAATGGAAGACTGTTTGATAGGCAGTGACAATTTATTTAAAATTAAATGGCTCATAAAATTAAACAGCTTAAAACTAACAGTTAAATGGAAAGCAGATGTTGATGTTCTACATTTTTATTCTCGTTTAAATTAATTTAGAAAATATCAACTGTTGGAAATAGTAATATTATGGACACTTATTTTATAATTAAATGCAATGCAAGCGACATGGTGGCGCTGGAAAATTTCGTTAATTTTTGTCAACGCAGCCGACTTTATTGGTGGTTACTATTCTATCGCTTCTCCAAAATATTTGGTGGAATATAGGGTTTTCTAGATAAGTAAGTTAAAAGAAAGACGAATCATTATCGTTTAACGTTTGAATTCGGG
The DNA here is from genome assembly GCA_940337035.1 of Agriotes lineatus. Taxonomy (NCBI): domain Eukaryota; kingdom Metazoa; phylum Arthropoda; class Insecta; order Coleoptera; family Elateridae; genus Agriotes; species Agriotes lineatus. The sequence continues at coordinate 126,577 of CALNHX010003551.1, read as the reverse complement.
GTTTGTACACAGTTTTAAATTTGAGCAAACCTGGCTTCATCGAGATTGGAGATAATAAAAATTGTATAATGTACACACTTAACAGAATGATTGGAATTAAGAATGCATACGCCATTATAAAGAAATTAGAAACAAAATACTAAAAGGTTGAAAGCAAAAAACTAAATATAAATGACGGACAACATTTCAGTCAAATACCAAGAAAAACGTATCTGAAAGAATGCTAAAAATTGCATTTTCCTTCTACAATTTTAGACTATTTATTTTATTATAGTGTTTATGTATAAGTTCTTCTTCGTATCTCGTTCCTAGAACGTAACTGTTTTCACCACTTCGGAAACAACGATTTGGTGGTCATCTCAAAATACTGTCTCATTTTTATGACAAGAAATACACCTTCACCTTGTGTGCCCTTTTCCAACAACTGCCCCTGCATCATCAGACGCACTAAACTGTATTTACCGTTTTGTCACATTAAAGGCCCAAAAACGGTAGTTTTCTGATTTTTATTATTATAACAATTCATAATATCCAACAACAAGAACATCGCCCAAGACGTATGTGTGTTAAACAGTTTTGCAACAAGCAGTGATCACCGAATGGTACGCACGAAAATATATATTAATACGAGAAAAGAAAGAACGAAACTAATACAAAGTGGAAATATGAAGCGTATGAAAATTGAAACATTAAAAACAGAGAATGACAGGTACCAACAAAAAGTGGAAGAAGAACTAAATAAGGCGACACAACAGCAAATATCTGATATGACGATAAACGAAATTAACAGTAAAATCGCAACAACAATACTAACAGCATCTAAGGCCGTAAACGTACACTGTAAAAACAAAATAAATAAACTATCAAACGAGACAAAACAACTGCTTGACAAAAGAAGCCAGCTAAGACAAAGTAGGAAATGTGATACTGCGGAATACACAGAACTGAACAAAACCATAAAAAAGAAAATACGAATAGATGTACTGAAGTATAATAAAAATGTAACAGAAAGAATCATTGAACAGAATGGAAATATGAAGGTACTACGATCAAATCCTTCACTTGGAAAGATGCATATAACAAAACTAAGAAAAACAGACGGACAGGAAACGACTGACCAAAAAGAAATAGTAAAAGTGAGAAAATTTCTATCAAGAATTATATGCCACCCAAAGACTAACCATTGAAAGGAAATGCCCAAAAGTGATAAATTCCGGCTCAGAAGATATTCCTAACATAATAACAGACGAGATTAGAAGGGCTTTGAAACAAATGAAGAACAATAAATCGCCTGGTGAAGACAATATAATTAGCGAGCATATAAAATATGGCGGAGAAAAACTTCTGAAAACTTTAAAAATATTATTTAATAAATGTCTTGAGGAAGGCGATACACCTAATGATTGGGACAATGCTGTAATAATCCTAATACTACATAAAAAAGGGGATAGATCACATGTTCGAAATTACAGACCCATTAGCTTGATGTCGCATCTATATAAATTATTCATGAAAGTTATTGCAAACCGCCTCACCAGCAAACTTGACGCATATCAACCAGTAGAACAGGCAGGATTTAGAAGCGGGTTTGGAACGACAGATCATTTGCAGAGTCTGAAATTGTTAATTGAAAAATGTAACGAATACAACCTGCCACTAACATTAGCTTATGTAGACTTCGAAAAGGCTTTTGACACATTGGAGATGCATGCTATTCTAAAAGCTCTTGACGACTGTCGCATTGATACCCGATACTCAACCGTCCTTAAAAGAATATATAAAAAGGCAACGAGCACAATAGAGTTAAAAGAAACATCTGGGAAAATACAAATAGAAAGAGGTGTTAGACAGGGGGACACGTTGTCCCCGAAGCTATTTACATTGGCCTTGGAAAATGTATTTAAGGAATTGGACTGGACAGGAATGGGTATTAACGTTGACGGACAAAGTTTAACACATTTAAGGTACGCGGACGACATTGTGTTAATAGCTAAAGATGAATCTGAACTAGAAAGAATGATAGGACAACTGATAAAGCGAAAAGGATTGGATTAAACATTAACAAACAAAAAACAAAAGTCATGACAAACAGCGAAAATCCCCTCAACATTGAAATAGACGGAGATCATATAACGGGTGTCCCGCGGCAAATTTCATTTTTAAACTTGAAATAAATTTTTTATTTCTTCGAGTATTTTATTGAAAAAAATAACAAAATAGACCTCAATCTTTGGAAAATTATTTGTGAAACAGCACATCCACCAAATAACGCCCCTCACGTTGTACCGCCGCTTCTTCCAATCAAACTTGAAAATTGCGCATCACACGCATAAGCATAGCACGTGTAATTCTACGAATTTTGCGGGTGATGTTCTGATTTAACACATCCACAGTGGCTGGTACATTCTCGTAGACTTTTGATTTGAGATATTCCCACAACAAAAATTCCAAAGGAGTTAAATGAGAGCTTCGCGGAGGCCAATTTAGAGTCCCTCTCTTAAAAATTATGCGATTCGGGAAAAGTTAGAACGATACATGGAAATGATCAGTAACTTTCTGTGGTCTTCTCTTCGTCGTCGGATAATGTTTAACAGAGGTCAAGATATCTGATTTATGCAAGATAGGGCTACTCCTCATACCGCTAATATCGTAATGGCTTCGCCAACTTTTCCCGGATAGCATCATTTCTAAGAGAGGGACTCTAAATCCCCCCCCCCCCCGGTCTCAAATCAAAAGTCTACGAGAATGCAGCACCCACTGTGGATGTGTTAAAGCGGAACATCACCCGCGAAATTCGTGGAATTACACGTGCTATGCTTATGCGTGTGATGCGCAATCTTCAAGTTTGTTTGGAAGAAGTTGTACGACGCGAGGGGCGTCATTTGGCGGATGTGCTGTTTCACAAATAATTTCCCAAAGATTGAGGCTTATTTTGCAATTTTTTCAATAAAATACTTGAAGAAATAAAAAATTTATTTCAAGTTTAAAAATGAAATTTGCCGCGGGACACCCGTTAGAACAGGTGAATTCGTACATATATCTAGGCCATACAATCAAAATTGGAAAGGAGAACCAAGACGCGGAGTTAAATAGACGTATATCGTTGGGTTGGACAGCCTTCGGTAGATTATTCACAATACTTAAGATAAAACCTTTCCAAATCACTTAAAGGCAAGAATATTCGATACCTGTGTGCTCCCCGTACTGACTTATGGAACCGAAACGATGACCCTAACCAACAAGGCAATGAATAGATTGGTAATAACTCAACGAGCGATAGAAAGGAGAATGTTGGTGGTATCATTAAGAGATAGGAAAAGGAATGAGTGGGTTAGAGAAAGAACGGGAGTAACGGATATTGTAACAAGAGTTGCTAGACAGAAATGGAGCTGGGCAGGACACGTCGTAAGAGCAGACGATAGATGGAAAAATAGACTTCTACACTGGAGACCACGAATAGGCAGAAGAAGTGTTGGTCGACCACCAAAAAGATGGACAGACGATTTCAAATCTATAGTTGGTAAACAATGGATGAGAACCGCAAGAGATAGAAAAGAATGGAAAATTAAAGGGGAGGATTATGTTCAATACTGGGTACAAAGGTCTGAATAAGAAGAAGAAGAACAATTTATGAATTTTTGTTGATTCTGGTCAGAACTTCATCGTTTCGTATTCTGTCTACCTAATTAAATCGTATCATGCGGCTATACAGCCAGATTTCGAAATTCCAATTTCTTAATTTTTTAAAAATTGATTTGCTTTGCATCATGCACGTATTTGGCTTTGTTGTTATTCATATTTCGTTCATACTTTGCAGTAACTTCTCATGTCCTATTGAGAAAATGTCTCACTAAACTACCCTCTATGAGGATCATGTCACCGATGTATTTTATGTTGTTCATTGTTTCACGGTTTACTTGTATACTTTATTTTGGTTTTGCAGTGATTCCCCTCTGAATATACATTGAAAATTAACGGTGATAATATTGACCTTGCCTTACACCTCGTCATACACCAATTTTTTTTTGTTTCCAACCAAGTTTCTATTAGGTGGTTGCCTTCATCATAGCAATTGAGTATTTCCAAGTGACGTCACAAACTCCGCCCTAACAGCTGATCGTGGACAAGCAACTTTAACTTTCTTATGGAAGGTTTCCATAAATTCTAGTTTTATACGTTTTGTGTCCATTGTACCGAGTTTATTTAATGCAGCAGTGTAGTTTATGTGTTGTTTATTATTTCTGAAAACAGATAACGACAGCACTCGATTTGTATTACAACGTTTGATGTTGATGTGGGTATCAATGACCACCGACAAATGGTTAAGATTTAGATATTCCGGGTTAAAACATTCTTTTCAGTTGAAAATTGAAGGAAGCTATGGGCTTGTAAAATAGTTTAATGAAACGGTCTCTAGTTTAATCGGAAAGTTGGTTTAGTAACATATTTGACAGTGAATAAAAAACATCAGCTTGAAACTGGAAAAAATAGATCTTGTGCTGTGCTTGAGCGTTCAAATAGGAGTAACCGAGAGATGGAAAAGAAATATTTTGGATTTCCTGGTGTGCAAGATAGAAGAAGTCAAGAGATTCCTGAAGGCATAAGTTTGTTCAGACCACTTTATAACAAAGGTAATGCATTTCTATTATCAAAACATTCCTATTGATTAAATGAAATCAATTTAGAATTTCCAGGAAGACCAAACTACGTTTTGATTTACATGTTTTTAAATTAAATCAAAAATACTTCCAAATGTTTCACTCACAGAAGGTAGTTACTGCTCATCCACGAATCACGATAATCTTACATAACACAACAAATCCATAAAATCACTAACTTAATTACTTATTAACTAAACTACACTTATAACGTCTAAAAGATTATCGATTTTTGTCTAACAAATCGAAAACTCCCCACAAGCCTCCTAACAAACCATACAAAGGTTGTCCTCGGTCAGCTGTTGTTGGTCGGAGCTATGACGTCACTGTGACGTACTTGGAAAAGGCTAATTTTCCTAGTTCCTTTAACATGGTGTAATTCTGTACTGTTGTTAATATTAATACAGCACAAATATACATCACAAAAAACGTCTATGAAACATTGAATTAGTTCTTTTAAACTTCAGACAGATTCTCTGGTATTTAGCTTTTTTCGAAAAGTAATCGAATATTTGTTCATCAATTAATTATCCTTAGAAAACGCTTTACGAGGTGGCTCACTTAACTGATGATATGAGCCTTAACATCGCAATTGTAGTTAATTTTAACCGTTTTCTATGTATAGTACTCTTTTCAAAAGTAGTCGAACACTATAAGCAAAAATAAATAAAATTCTATTTATACAGTTTATTGTAAACTGTTTTACCAATGAAGTAATGCAGGTATCTGAGCCGCAAATCCTAATAAACTTATTTTTAATTAGGTTGTCACATTTGTCCTGTACAAATTGAGTTTACACATAAAAAATGTGCTAGAATTTAAACGCTGCTAACGTAAGTTACAATTGGCGTCTGATCCCTAACACATGGAGGTTTGTTGATAAGACCAACGGCCCAACGATGCACGAGTCCGAGAGAAGCTAATATTCCCCTAGGCGAAGGTGCAAATAAAAGAGGACCAGAAGGGTAAAAGAAGAAGATGCTCGGGCTGTTCAAGACACTTGAGTCTAGCGACAGTTGAATTCAGCTCCATCTGAAGGAGCCAGTAGCCTACAAGTCTCCTTAGCGATTAGACCCAGCCGTCTGAAGGAAAAGAAAGCTTTTCAGTCGAGCCCTTCGATTTCAAAGCCGCCGTCAGATCCGCCGGCCCTGCAGGGTAAACCGGCAAATAATTCACTAAGGGAAAACAGAGCACGCTGGAGATATTTTAAAGGTAAAATTTTGACCAGCAATACGCAGCTGGCCGACCAGCACTACACACATGACACTGAAGAAAAACTTACCCCTAAATAGCTGCACCTGATTAAACTGAATGTAAACAATTGACCCGCCATTTAACACGCTACTCCGACCAGAGCAACCCTGTTCCCATAGGATCTTGACCGGAGACTGATAGCTCGAATTTGTTTTATTTTAGTTACACGGTACATACGTTTCAGACTCAAGTTTATTTACAAATTTACTAGAAGCAATGTACTTATTATTTCTGAAATGTTCTGAGGCTAATCAATCGAAGCAATCAGCGAAATCATAGCAACTGACTACCTTAAGGCCGTTTTATGCAAAAAATCAATTAAAAATAAGCAAATTACGTTGAATCAGAAAATTTACTTATCGATGTTCCTTTCTTAATAGTTCAACTGTCTCGATTCCAACAATTAAAATTGTTAGTTTCTGCAATACTTTTCTAATTCTCTTATATTTACTCTTTACCACAGGTTGCCGTCCTATACATTTTTAGGAAGTATAATTATTGTCCTTTCTAATTGATTGTCATATTATTTAAATAACATTTTCTAGATTTTAATAAAGACGCTCTACATCATAGTTTTTCTTTATACCAGTTGCCTAAATTGCAGGGAACATAGAGCATAAGTATGCTAGACAGTAATGGATATATAATACAAGATGGTACTGTTGTATTTGTTGCCTAACTACCAAAGTAATTATTGCATTTTCCATTTCTGTTACTCTTGTGGCAAATAGTATGTGAACCTTCTTCAACTCATGCAATTGTCATGTACCGTACAATTTTAGGCAACCCCTTATATCTCCATCACTCATTCTCCCTTCGTAGCTAATTCGTGCTTCTTCGTCAAGATTTTCCTCTCGTCCAAATCCGAGTCAATTTTCTTTTAACATATCAATTTTTCACATTTATACACCCCCACCACTCCTCTTCTCACGGTAACTAATTTGTATTTTTTCTTCATATGGATTTTTCACATATTTTCTATGCTTTCTTAAGATAGCATGCACAAACGTAAATATCTGCAATTGTTTTTTCAGAACTTCTCTCGCAAGTAGACGTTGTAACACTAAACAATTTTAAAAATCAAAGAAAAATAGGGGTAAATATTCGTCATGTTCGTAATAATACCGAAAGAATAAACGGAAACACTTGGCAATGCGAATTAGATCAATTTAAATAAAAAAAATACGGGCGATAGGATTCGAACTTCAGCGCCTGCGAACGAGCCAGCAAATGCATTTCAATTATTTGCGCGTAGCCCGAAGAGAAGCACGCGTTTCTTGCCTCGCCCACCAAGGACGCCTTCGATCGGTGAGATGCGGCTGCATTAAATAGAACGCATTTATTAAACCATGTTTTATTTTTTAGAGAATTATTGTGTATCTGTTGGTTCTCATTTTCGTCAAGTGTAAAACCTGAGACATGTGCAAATTGCTACTTTTATCTAATTCTTAGTTAAAGCAAAAATAAACAAATTTTTCATTTTCAGGATGCTCAGCGTGTATATATTTGTCCGAAATGTTCTCGGTTCCATGCCAGGCAGATATATAATCTGCAGAACAAATATCGTCTTCCTCCAACAAATGGTTTTTGAGTTATACCGGCAATAGGCAGGCAGACAGACAGACAAACAGACGCAATTGAGAAAACCTCATTTTTGTCATCTAGGAACCCTGAAACGTAAAGATCTGAAGAAATCTCCGAATGTGATTTTTTCGCGATTAGAATACTGAATTCGTCTTTTAGACCAGCGAAGTAAAACAGTGGTAGAACGTGCTAATGACTGTCATAGAATTTCAGAATAAGAGTCGCAATGAAACTAATTAATTAACAAAGTAAATGTATTTGGATGTCATAAACAATTTTCTGTAAGTTTCCTTAAACCGGGTTACTTAATTATATTTCTTAATTCTGCAGTTTTATTTTTATGTTAACATTTTATTGTCTTTTCTATCAAGTATTATTTTCAAATTTTGACGACTACAATGATTTCTGTTCTATTTTACACAATATACTGATTTCTACTAAAAATGCAAAGATACAGCCGCAAAAACTAAAGAATTATAAAGCATTAGAATTTTCATCTAATGGAGATCCACAGGAATAATTCTTGAGCAGTTACGTTCGTTTTTTCAGGACTAATAACGTATATGGAGGTATTGAATACGAAAACTTGGAAGCTACAGAAGTTTCCCCAAGAAAGAGGTCAAAGACTGACCTTTTCGGTAATTTAATCTTGCCGGTAATAACGAGTCACCTAGCAAAAGAGGCTACAGGGAATGCGCTACATAAATTTAGAAAACCAAATTACGTCACGCCTGGAAAAGGGCTCTTGCGTACTCAGTGGAAGTTGTTGATATAAAACTGGTTCAAGCAGCGGAAAGTTGAATTAAAAGATTAGTGAGTGTTCGATATTCCTAAGTAATTTCAAAATCTTAGCACAACTTCAAAACATCTCGCGACTTAATTAGTATGAATAATCGCTTTAAATTTCAAAGTTTGCGAAAAACAAGGTAAGCCGTCGCGATGGATTTAAATTATTGGATTTATCCGAATAAATATTTGCAGTCATTTATACATTTTACTGTGTTTACAAAGAAGTGGGAAGAGAGTTACATAAACAAATGGCCATTTACTAATTTTAAGTAAGCCTGCCATTATTCCGCATCTTGGATTTAGAAATCTTAGAAGGAACGCGTGTGCAGTCTTAAAAACACAGAATAAGGCAATGAACTGAAGATATGTACACATGTACAGCATGCTATTAATGACGTTCAGGTTAGTTTTTTATCTATACATATAAAAGATGGATACTTTTTAGCTGATCATGGAAAGTTCTTGTCTTCAGTGATTTTTCACTCTCGTTAATGTAGGTACTTAAAGCAAATACAATTGCAGACAGCACCTAATTTCAGACACATGGGCCACTAAAAACCTTCAAATAGAAACGAGTCAACTTTGAGAACATTCAAAGCCAGGAAACATATCTATCTGTAAATCATTAATTACTATAGTATGATCCAAAATTAATCTCATCTAATATGGCTGTGAAAGTGTAAACCGACGCCTTTAAAATTGCCTTACATACTTATATTTAACTCAACTGTTAAATTTTATTATTAAATATTCTTTTTGTCCATCTTATTACAATATTATGTTAAAATAAATGAATTTACACGCCAAAGTAATGTAATTGTCCAACAAATAAGCTTGCAGCGGTCGAATAGACACTTCATCTTAAATCTAACCTAAAAATAAAATACATTGGAGCCAGTTTTAAAGGCAGTAATTTGTACTTTCATAGCCATACTAAATGAGATTAATTTTTTATCATACTTTATATTTGTCGTTACACTCAGATAAATCCGTCAGAGACCGATCGTAGAGAGTTAGTGCGAAATGGAGTGAAATAATACGGTTTTAATAGTATCTGTAAAATTTCATTGACGAGTAAATAATTTTTGTTTGTAAAACTGGTGGATACGTCTGACTTAAGCTCCATTCCACAGTAATACATATTGCCATTATTGCCTACATTTTTTGCATGATTTACAAGTTTGGTGACGTAAATAAATCTGTACACAAGACAGATGTTCAAGTTTGATGTGGGTATTTGGCACAGCGGTGGAAAAAGATTTTGGAAAACCGTTAGTCCTGATATATCGGTTGTTTTGATGTTCACCGATGTGAAAGAATATACCGATTAGTTTTACCCAAGGTGTATTTACCGTAAAGATTTTATTTGCCAATTTTTATGGCATAGTCCAATTATATGACTATTTTTTAAGTCTATATATAGTATGGAGCCAATCAAAGAAATAAATTCATTATTTCATAAATCGGTGACTTTACAGAAAATCCGGAAACCTGTCGATTTTATTTTATATTTAAACGCCCGTTCCGTCAGATTTTAGTTTTATACGTGATGTAATCTGTGTGAGCGTGATGATGTCATCAATGATTTTTTTAAATAGAAATGTGGACCATGCAATAATTATCTATCTATCTGTCAAACAATTTTATAATTATTGCAATATTCTTATTTATTAAATACAATCAAATTTAAACCAAATTCTCAAATTGACGATCCTCAGCATGGATACAGTGAGAAAGACTAGCAATAAAATCTTCTCGAACTATTTCTAGAACTTCCGGAGTTATTTGCACCATCTCGATGCGTATGCGTTTTTTGAGTTATAATTTTATAAACAATTTTTTTACAGTATACAAAAATCAATTACTAAAACTTGTTGATATGTTGAATAGATACTTAAAAGACCTTTCGAAGGATGTATCGCATGATCCATATTTCTATTTAAAAAAATCATCAATGACGTCATACCGCTCACACAGCGGCAACATTTACCATATTGCAACCGGTAAACTATTGGTCTTCAAATCCTCGCTCTACGAGCTCGGATTTCAAAACATCTGCGGCAGTTATGATACTCATAACAGTCCTAGATATGTTAATAGCTATTCTTTCTCTGGAAGGTATATTCAACTTGGTATGGAAGGTTTTTATTTATAATTTTACCAGTCTGGGGTGCACATATCCACTGCAGGGATTCTGCGTTTCTTCTTTGAGAAGGTTTAGGTATTAAGACCCCACATTTAGCAAATCCAGAATGGAGAATTACAGCGAAATCAGCAGTAGATTTTATTGATGGTGTCTTTGGTTAAAGTTAAAGTTTAACCACTTTTAACTTTAACTTTAAGCATCGCAACGGCTAACAAGCTTAGAATAACACAGCGGAAGATTTAAAGATTGATGCTTGGCGTGTCCTTAAGAGATCACATTAGGAACGAATACTTGCGCCGAAGTACAGGCGTGATGATGAAATAACACCGATAGCAAATCTCAAATGGAACTGGACCGGACATGTGGCCCGGATGACGGACGGGAGATGGACGAAGAGGCTGCTTGAGTGGAGTGTTACGCTCATTTTGACATTTTCCTACTTATTAATTGAAATAATTAGTCAGATTTGGCAATTTACTTTTATTCTCTAAATATACAGTACTTTATCTATAGTTAGGCAACCCAAATACCTTCAGCCTCAATTTTGAATTAAAAGGAACACTTTGTTATTAGTTCTGCACATACAACCTGCACCTATAGTTTTTCTTCCTTTTTTCGAATTTGACTTTGACATTGATAACCTGGGATCGTGAATTGCTCTGGCCAATTTGCATTCCATTCTTTTCCATCGCTTCGATCGTTGAAGTTTGTGCCCTAGGGACCTTTTGCTTCGCTGGCTTTGGTTATAGCCGTCCTCGTCGTTTTGAGAGATTTTTGGAGGCAAGGCGCCCTTTGGAACGTTCTGGAAGCCGTTGGGAGTTGCTGCCAGCGTTCGTTCGCTTTTGTTGCGGTTTTGGAATGGGCTCTTCTCGATCGAATGGAGCGTTAGGCTGTTCGTCACCATTCGCAGGTTTGTTACGATTTCTTTTCGTCAGCGTGGTTGCTTACCTGGAAATTTGTAATTTATAGCCAACTATTCTACGCCAAGGAAATGCGTTAATTAGTTATACGCCATGGAAATGCGTTTTTAAACGCCATGGAATTGAGTTTTATTACCTGGATTGGTCCTGTTCGTCGTCGTGCATTTGGTTTTGCCTGGATCATGCGGTGCTCCACGAGCTGGCTGGCCGCTCGCCTCTTACTTACTTACTTAACCGGCGTTACAATCCTTTGTGGATTTTAGCCTCTTGGATTATCATCCTCCATTGGACCCTGTTCCGTGCTATCCTTTTCCAATTGTCAATCTGAAGCACCCTTAGGTCCCGTTGCACTCCATCTATCCACCTCTCTCTTGGCCTGCCCCTGGGTCTTCCGTATTGCGGGTTCCATTCCATTAAGCTTTTGACGCTTCTGTTATCGGCCATCCTTACCACGTGCCCCACCCATCTCAACCTCTGGGACTTGATAAAGCGCACTATGTCATCGTTCATTATGTTGTACAGCTCCGCGTTCGTTCTTCTACGCACCATCCCGTTAGCTTCTTGCACTGGGCCCCATATTTTCCGCATTATCGCTCTTTCTGCTGTTCGCAGTTTGTTTTGTTCATTTAGCGTTAAAGACCATGCTTCGCACCCGTATGTCATAATTGGTCTAATCACAGATTTATAAATTTTCATTTTGGTTGACCTATTCAGTAAATTGGACTTAAGTAGGTTTTTGTACATGAAGTAGCTTCTATTCCCAGCTTGGATCCTCCTAGATACCTCCTCTTCGATTCTGTTGTTTGCGTTTAATTGAGAACCTAGATACACAAATTCCCGCACCTCTTCAAACGTATATGATCCTATTACTAGGTCTTGCAGCTGGTACTCTTCCCTTGTTAATCTCAAGTATTTTGTTTTTTTCTCATTCACCTGTAGACCTACTTCTTTGGCGGCTTCGTCCAATTGCCTGAATGTGGCTTTCAGTTCCCCTAGGCTTCTGCTTGTTATCACTAAATCATCTGCGTATGCATTAATCTGTACCATCCTTGATTTAATGTTACCAGATACGTTTAGCTTACGTATTACGGTTTCTAGGACCATGTTGAAAATCATTGTGGAAAGCGCGTCGCCTTGTCTGACCCCCGCATTTGTATTAAATACATCTGTGCATTCTTGCTGTATCAGCACTGTCGTTTTTGTATCTCGTAGGGTCATACACACTAGCTTTATTAGTTTATCAGGAATCTCCAGCGTTTTTAATATTTCTGCGATCCTACTTCTTCTAACCTTGTCGAATGCTTGCCTGAAGTCAATAAAAAGATTGTGCAGGTTGATGTTGTGTTCCCTGGACTTCTCAAATATTTGTCTCATTATAAAAATACTATCAGTCGTTGATCTGCCTGGCCTGAAACCATTTTGGTAATCTCCCAAATGTTTTTCGGCGTATTTTAACAGACGGTTGTAGAGCACACATGAGAGGATCTTATAGGCAACATTTAACAGGGTTATCCCTCGGTAATTATCTCATAGGTATTTATCACCCTTCTTAAAAAACAACACTATTACGCCACACTTCCATCTCTCAGGCATTTTTTCTTCCGACCATATTAGCTGCATTAATTATGCAAAAATTATGTGTTAAAGTAATAATATTGTGCAACACAAATTAAACTTTTGCTATTGTTGGCAATCATGTAATAGTTATATGTGCCAAGGGCATAAAAAGGTGTTTTTGGTCCGCGTCGTGAAAATTAACACGAAGAGGACTATAAATGCTGGTTATGCACGAGGAGCATAAAATATTTTTGTACATACCGAAATGTTCACAATTAAAGCCAGATTTATAATTTTTTAATTCGAAAACAATGTTATAAAGACACTATTTATATAAAAATTGGTTTATATAAAACGTGCAGTGTTTATTACACCTGTCGTAAAGAAATACTCGCGCCATAAACATACTTTTTGCATATGTTACATACACTATTTGTCTTTTCTCTAATAGTGTTGTATCTCATATGTAACACAATGTTTTCATTAGATATTTTTTGTACTATTCAAAATTATTTCTCTAGAATTCACAATTGACAATCAGAAAAATAATGTCAAAACAGACACTTTTAGTTAAAAACGTGGCTGGTTGTATTTAGTACATTACATTTATTTCCGTATGAGGGTGAATATATGACCCTCGGTACCTTCTGCTTGAACGATATTCGGGGGACACTATTTCTATTGGTAACTTGTGGTTGTTTCACTGGCGATGTTGGTGGAGTTACTGCTGTAGGGCCCTCCACATTTGTTTGTGCTACCGCCGATGTTGAATTCCGAACTATCGGTAGTGTTGCTGTTGTAGAGGTTAGAGATGTGGCCGCCGTAGGGCTGAGAGATGTTCTCGTCGTAGAGGTAAGAGGTGTTGCCGCCGTAGAGGTGAGAGGTTGGGTATAAGCACGCCGTGGATGGTCTTCTTATTGCGATTTTTGCTTCTTCAGGGGTTGTTCGTTTCCGCTTCTTCGTATTTGATCAATGTGTCGCTTATATAGTTTTCCCAGGTAATAGATTTGGTAGTACAAATCCTCCATGCGAGCAGGGATGGTTCCGGGAACCCATTTGTCTATGCGAGGATTTCCTGACATAAAGAACACTGATTCCTCCGGTTGGAACGTACGAAACGTTGGTTGGAATGTAGCATATTATTTTTCAGTCGTCCTGGTATATAAATCGTCCGGCCTGACGACGTTCAATCGTGTACGAAGTGATCGTCTACGAAGTTGAGCCGGTGAATGCAGTGATTTTCTGTACTGCCGAAGAAATGCATTCAGATTCTGTTGCAAAGAACTTCTTGTTGCTCACATGGCTTTGAAGGCATTCTTCACAGTGTGGACGCTGCGCTCGGCTTGACCATTTGTGGATGGGTGGTACGGGGCTATTAGCTTATGGAATTTGACGCTCACTGCTTGCAGGAAGGCGTTGAATTTGATGGAATTGGTACCGTTATCCGACAGCACTGTTATACATCTGCTTCTAGCACCATAAACGCCAACCAAAACTGAGATTAGGAGGTTAGCCAGCCGCGACGTTAGCGCTACCAATTCGGTCCGTTGCCGCCAAACAAGTGCGTTCCTCAAATGACCGAGGGACTTGTTCAATAAGCCGTCGTGCCCGCCTGCCGTACACCAGAATTAGGAAAGTAGCAGCTTACCAGAAAGTAACGAAACGCGACGCCCCAGGCGAAACTGTTATTTCTACAATATACAATTCAGTTTACATTAAGTGATTTCGTACATATAGTTAAACATATATTTCTATCAAGTACCTGGTATTTTTCCTAATCGCATATATCTTTGAGAGAAAGACGTTCTCCCATTTGAGCTTAGCCCGAGGTATAAATCTTTAACGATCCTATTATAAGGGATAGAACGTTACAATCGTCTAGACGGATCAAAAGCTCTTTTGAACCAATACGCCGGTCACTGGACGCCAATAACGGTCCACACGCCAATGTCATATATTTTGCTAAGAAGTCATTCCCAGTGATGTGCATCAGCCGTATGGCAAATTACATACATTTTCTGGTAAATTTTGACTACAACGTGATTTTGAAACAACAGAGGCGAACGCTAATGCCGACTACTGCTCTCGTGCTCCATTACCGGCCAATTTTCAGTAAATCCACCAAATTTATCGTCATCAAAAGAGGAAGAAAAATACGACGCATTCGATCAAACATCTCTCACCCCTACCGCATAGTTCGGAATTCAACATCGCTGGTTGGACAATCAAATGTGGACGGCCCTGCAGCAATAACTCCACCAACATCTGCCCACACCACAGGTTACCAACATAAACAGTATCTCCGTTCTTACATTACCAGCGACGCCATGAAGGTCTTTCAGGTAGAAGAAATCAAGGGCCATCTTTTCACCCTCACAGGGGAAGAAATGAATAGTTAAGTTATGAGAGCTCTGTGACACACAATGCATGAGAGGTCTGTACCACACAATGCATATCCCCTCCCCCTGCCCTTGGACCGGACTGCGATTGACCCATGGCCCACTGCCGGCAGATGCCCTTTCACCTGGCAACGATTTGCCGATGATGGCCAATTGTATCGATTGATTTTTGCGATTGATTCGATTTACGATAGTGTAGGGGTCGTGTTGCAATTTTGCAAACCTACTCGCTGAATTTAATGATTGTCCGAATTTGCGATGTCCAGTTTAGCTGGTCAGTATGGTCAATTGTATCGATTGATTCGACTTACGACGGTATAGGGATCGTGTTGTGATTTTGCAAGCCTACTCGCTGAATTTTTAGATTGTCCGAATTTGCAGTGTCTATTTTAGCTGGTCATTATTTCAGTGTTATATGAATTATGAATTATTTTAAATCGTGTTGTGACATGTCGCCGTTTCGAGACTAAATATCCGGTGCAGGCCTGTGAAGGTGTGTGAACACCTGTATCCGTTCCTGCCATCGATTGAATAAATATTTAAATTGACAAAAATAGATTGCACACCTGCATCCTAGACTAAACATCCGGTTGTCGTAAATCTCGTTGCATACATGCATGTGGCGATCTAACACCTGCAGCAACCCCTTTCTTCCAAAATAAACATTCGCTGCGGCACTCCTTTTTTTAGTATAAACATAAACTTCCGGTTGTCGTAAATCTCGCCGCATGCATGCATATGGAGGTCTAACAACTGCATCTTGTATATTCCATTTCTTGGCTCATTCGCAGGATAAAAAGTCGAACGCGCTGGAAGGGATGCATTTAGGTTGGACATATGTGATGGGGAAAATATATATATATATAGTAATCGCTGTATCAAGTTTCTACTGCAAGTTATGTACTTGTGTGCCGGCCAAACTTTTAGACATTTTTCAAACATCGCAGAATAAAATTGCTGCAGTGCGTCGACATTCCGCTCTGATAGTCCATCACGCAACCAAAAGTGATCACAGCTGTCGACGATTGCAAGCCACTGCCCATTTTTACGAAGCTGCGTCCCATCTGTGCGAGTAGCGATTAATTCAATTTTAAAATGGATCTAAAAAAGTTGAATAATGTTAGTGACATTGTCCGAAAGGAGAAGCTGAAGGCTGAAGAGTTGAAATTAAACGGAAAATACCAAATTTTTAAACTCAAGTCGGGATTTGCTAAACAAGGCGGCTTCAAATTTATTTTATGTGAATTGGAACATAGCGCCATATTTCTACCGAAGAGGCTAGTAGACGCCGTCAGGGAAGATGATTTAGTATCTATGAACAAAAGGCGGCTGTACCTAGTGTTTTTGGGGTCGAACAGGTTGGAAAACAATTTACAAAACCCCTTCGCTGAGATTTGTAGAGGACGAGAGTGAAGAAGAAGTTGCAGAAAATATCGAGGGTGCGAAAATATTTAAATATTTATAATTTCTGTGTATTTGCTTTTATTAGTAAGTAGCTGTGTGTGTGCGTGATGGTTAACAGCAGCAGCAGTTACATTTAGAAATTTATAAAAAATTTGCTAAATTTTAGTTCATTGCTGTAATGGAGCATAATTCCCCTGAGTTAACCATAGACATAGATCGGTGTGTAGAAAAATACAACGGCCTCATACATTGGTATTTTGGCAAACGTCCTCTTAACTTGCGAGAGGCGACCCCTCACTCTGTGAGAGGCTGCCTCTCAACATTTTATTTACCTATTATACCGGTCAGCAATATAAATAGCTTAAAAGATGGCTACATTTGTATATCTCATTTAATATTATACATATAAAATGCAAGTATTCATGTTATTAATTCGAGCGTTAATTTAAAACACTTTTTGCAGAAATTCTTTGCACATCTAGTACATTTTATATAAGTCTTGTTTGTCGAACGGGGGGCTTTTATTCTGCCGTACTTGTACAACTTGTGAGATGGAAGCCGTCAACCTGTAAAAGCTAACCCTCAACCTGTGAGAGGCTCTCTATTAAATAACGAGAAAGTCAAAATGTTATGATAGTTAAATATACAGCCTTGTTTCTAATTAGCGTATCTGTTTAATAGCTACAGAACAGTATGGGTCGCTTATTCGGAACTCACAGTGATATATGTGCGAGAATTAAAACAAGTGATAAAGAAGATACAAATAAGAAGAAAGAGAAAATGGAGACCAAGAAGAAGGATGTAGAAATAAAATCATATATGCATGTATTAGAACGCTCTAAAAATAGGCGAAGGTGTGCAGTTTAAAAGTTTGTCTAAAGAGTACGGCAGGATGAAACCGCAACGTTCGACAAACAAGACTTATTTAAAATGTACTAAATGTATAAAGAATTTCTGCGAAATGTTTTAAATTAACGCACGAATTTATAACATAAACACTTGCATTTTATTAAACAGACAATCTTAAAAATACTTTTAAATAATGCAACTTGAGCGTTATCAGATTGCGGTCAATTGCTGATCTCTTGGTTTTTGTTTGTACGTATACTATATGCAATCAATTATTGATTTGGCTGCCTCAGCAGCGAGCAAGCGAAAATCGGTCTAGCCCGCTGTAATCATCATCGTAACATATTTTTATTATTATTAGCTGCCTAGGTTCGATATACTTCAATATGTAGTCATGTTTTATATTAAGACGTAGCATAGAACAATTCAAATGGATCCGATAGATGTTAAACCTGCTACTGAATTATTTGTTTATAAAGACAAAAATTTTACAAGAAATCGAAGCAAACCTAAGCACAAAATTGGAGATGTAAGAATTTGCAAGCACAAAAGTGTATTTTCTCGCGGATTTACACTAAACTGGTCGTTGGAATTATTTAACATTGCAAAAGTTCACAAAAATCGATCCTGCTGCATATAATCTAAAGGATTCAAAACATAATCCCATTTTTGGAGATTTTGCCAACTGAAGTTGCAAAAGCTAAACATCTTAATCAAGGTCTCGGGTGGTGTAGCTTGAACAAGTGTCCACGTTCGATCAGCAGAGTTAAGCAACGCTCTCTCTGGTCAGAACTTGGATGGGAGTTCCACGGCTGCATCTCTCGGCGTCTCGTGATACGGCTGTCACGGAAATAGTTGGTCCCGGCGGTCATAACAATATCATGACAGTCGTTAGTGGAGTTTATTACACCACCCCTTCTGTAGGAGATTTTAATGTATAATAAAAATTAGTGATATCTACCCTGTTTGCTTAATTCACAGAAGTAATATCAATAATAATGTATATAATTCTCACTTACCTTGTTGCTTTCAACTGAATCATATATTGACATATATCATACTTTCATAATTGACTTTGAAATTATGTCATGTTTAAATATACCTCGGCTAGCCAGCTTATTTAGCAATTGAGACTCTCCGTACTTCCCAGCTGAATGAGTTAATGTCAAATATATATATACTGTATTAATGAATTGTACTTTGAATGACCAAATAAATATTAGTTTGATTATTTTAAATCACACTCTTAGTACTTGAGTTTGAATCTAATTAACTGTTATAGTGTATTAAAGGTTTGAATTGACATTACAAATTAATAGTCAGATTAAAGTTGTCAAAATTATTTAATTAAATGAAAGTTCCAATAAATGCGGTTAAATACTTTTTAAAATATTTAGACCAAAATGATAAATTTCTAATTATAAAGATCGAAACCGTCGAGTACTCAATTCACCATATTAATTTAGAAAACTTAATATTCTAAGATTCTCTAAATCTAAATACACGTTTTAAATTCTAAATTTGCCGTATCCAAACTGTTACTATAATACACTAACCTTCAACAGCCAAACTCGTACTTGGGATGTTGCTCTAATATCAGTTTCACACTGATCGAAGTCGTCAAACACCTACTTGAAGATGATGATGACCCATAAAAGCTCGTTGTAGGCAGACTTGACCGTTTAATATTTTCTTAAAACGGTATTGCAGCATGCCCAACACACAAACACTCACTAAACTGATGGCTTGTAAACCAATGACCACTTGAAATGGCTTCTATAAATCTCCAACTCACTATGTGAAGACTAATATTGACCCCTTGGTCAGTATTTGATCATGCAGAAGGCTATTCTTACTAACACGTATCAAACTTGAATTATATCCTCACAATTAAAGGTATTATTAGACCTTTAATGTGAATATTTTTACTGAGATTCTCTAAATTATAGAAACTTTTCAACTCTTGTAAACAACCTCTTGGTTGCTAATATTTACTGCCACCCGTTATTCTCTTACACTTGTTATCACATGATACCCTTTTGATATCTTGATATTAATTGAAAATAATTAAGCATTCTCACAGCATGCTACATTACAAGTTGGAAGTCCCCATAAATGCACAGCAACGCCTATGATTGGCCTAACGGCTGTTGGCTGAGTGCGAAATAAATAAATACCTACTTGATCGAAAAGGTTTTGAAAAGAAAAGGAAATCAAGTTTGCATAAAACGACTGGGGGGAGCTCAATGAGAAATCGCGGATTAATATGAACGACCTTTTCAGCAGGGGAGGATGTGCAGGACGAGAATGACAATGCTGCGAAGTAATATCTATAAGTTACGCTATTTAAAATCATTTTTAAGAATGTCTATTTATTTATTTTATTTGAAGAATTATGTGGAATACTTAATTTAGTGATATTGAAATGTAATTTATGTTTAAGAAAATAAATAATCTATTAAGTTAATTTCTTGCTTTATTGCCTGCACGTAGTCGCCAACACTTCAAATCTCATATTAATGCGATAATTGTCTCACTCCCACACACGCACATATAATAAAATACAAAACTGATTTTATAAATTTATTTTCGTATACAATACAATTACTGAAATGCAACTTATTAATACGATAATTCTCACACACACACATGGAATAAAATACAAAACTGATTTTATAAATGCTCCATTTAAGGATATGCTCAAATATAGAAGGAACAGATTAAAATGCATCATTTACAATTATAAATCGCTGCGACAAATTTCAACTGCAATTTCTTTAACGTACGCTCGACCATCGATAATACAATTAAAGTTAATAATGCTAAGTTGATCCATATAAGAAGATGTAGAATAATGTAAATTTATTATATGATACAATGCAAGCATTGATATGTAAATACAATTTTGCATTGCATGTATTTAATAGTGAACAATCTCACCTGTGTTCAACTAAGATAATTTCGCCATGAAAATGCTGAAGGCATCTGTGGCAAATATGTAATCGGACTTGTGTTTGTGGCAATTTTAAAATTAAATAGAATTTTTTTTAAAGTATTAAGATTTTTTTTTATATAAATCACTTGTTGCGTTAGAATTTAGAATCCATAGTTGAATTTATTTTAATCTAGTTTCCCGCAAATTTTGCAATATTTCAAGACGTTTTGAGGTCTGATCTAATACTTGCATTAAATTACTCTAAGATAATACTTGCGAATTTCTTTCAAATGCCATAGAATTACTTGAGCTACCTCACCGTCTGTATAATTTGAATGAAATTCTTGCAATAAGAGAACACGTTCCGTTGTTGCAGTAGCATGCAAATCCAATCTAGTTTCCCGTAATTTTAGCAATATTTTAAATGCAATTTTGAGTTTTGCTTTAATGCTGCTAATAACTTGAACATAATGCTCATGAATGTCTCTTAATCGATCGAAAATTAGTTGAGCTAAATGGCTGTCAGAATAATTTGAAATATTTTCTCGCGTCAAGAGGACAAGATCTGTTGTTACAGTAGCATGAAAAACGCTGCATTCGTTAGTATGAGTTAGACAGTTGAGCAGTTCCGCCAGAAGTAAGTTGTTTGCCAAAATACCAATGTATGAGGCCGCTGCATTTTTCTACACGCCGATCTACGTCTATGTTTAACTCAGGGGAATTATGCTCCATTACAGTAATAATTAATTTAGCGGCACGTCGAGAGCTGCAGGAATTTTCTTCTTCGATGTTTGAAATGGTCAACTAGCAGAAGCAAACGACGTTGGAAATTTGGTATTTTCAACTGTCAAAAGCGGGCTGTACGAGAAACCACAATGCGCCTGCAAAACCACCTCGTCAGGGCCCCAATATGGGCAGGGGAGACGTACCACGTTTAGCTGAAGGTAGTACGCTCCCGGGAAACTTCACCGCCGCCAGATAAAACACAAAAATTCACTTAAAGCTGATGGTTTGACAAATTAAACAACCAAGCCGTTCTTCTTGTTTAATGACGTGTTCTGAATTATAGATTCTTGAGCTACTAGTGTGCGTTTGAACTACCCAGTTCAACGCTGTCCACCGAGATACAATCCGCTTCGGAGTTGAAGGCAATGCAAGGCAGAACTTCCCCGGAGTAACACCAGGACGCAGAAGATACTTTATTTTGTTACGTTTTGTACATAGTATTTTATTGAAATTACCAGTTCATTTGTATCCATAGTTAAAACACATTACACTGTTGATTTATACCATTGTCTTTATTTTCCCTGGTGAATATATATGTCCCAACGATCTTAATCTTTCTTGTTTAACAATATTCGACATCAGAACATCTTTGTAGAGATTAGAAAATTCGTTCGTTCTGCTTCTCCACTTATTTTGAATTTTTATGCTCCTTAGATTCTTCTTAGCATTTCTCGTTCCCATTTCGCTTCCCGCTCTTTTACTTTGTCCGTCAACACCCGCACTTACGAACCCTACCTCACCTAATTTCCCACTGCTTATTATTTCTGTCGCTAGGTATGTAAAGCTCGCCATTTTCTCAAAATTATAATCGATGTTTTGCTGGTTACTTGAAATTCTTAGGGCTCTATTCACTAAAGCACTGTTGTTGTCGTTTAGTATTATATACTGTTTGTCTTCTGTTGGTTGACTTTTAGGCCAAAGTTTCTTGCTTTCAAGACTATTTTGAAAAGACTCCTTTTAGTTCTTCTTGTGTTCTAGTTAGTATCGTTAAGTCATCTGCATACGCTACTAGCTGATAGGGGCATTTGAGGATACTCCGATCTGTCCTTGACCTTCGTTCTTTTTATGATTACCCCCAGAGCCATGTTAAATAGAGTTGGTAACATAGGGTCACCTTGCCGAAACCCTTTTTGCATCTTGAAATTACCAGAGGGGACTCCTTCTATTCTTACTTTTCTTTCAGCTCCTACCAAAAACATTGTCACTAATTGGACTAGCCACAACGGAATTTGTAGTTCTTCTAGAGTAATGTAAAACGTTGTCAATCTATACAGTCATAAGCTTGTTTAAAATCTATGAAAGAGTGTGTATTTTCATCCTTCCTGTTTCTTCCCGAACCATTCCTAACTTAAATATCTGATCTGTGACCAATCTCTGGGGTCTAAAATCGGCCTGATATACCTTCTGCTCAGCGATGTTCTTCAGCACCTTGTTTATTAACGTAGCCAGTATTTTTCACGTGAAGTTCAGTACTGAGGTAGGTCGATAATTACCGCCTCTCTCCATTCTTTGGGCATTACACATGCTAGCCATATAAGCTGCAAGTTCTTGTATTTTCTTTACTATGTCACTGCCCCCGTACTTTAATAGTTCCACTTGGATTTCATCAGTTCCTGAGCTGTTGTTGTTCTTTAGGTTATTAATAATTGGTGGAGCATCTTCAACTGTGGGTAAAATCTGCTTCATTGTTTTGTATTTTGGTGCTATCTTCGTTTATTTCTGTAGCTTTCATAATTTCCATGTAATGCTCTTGTCATCTGTGTACCACGTTTACTGTCATACCTGTCATACCTGTAACATATCCATGTAACATGGATGCTTGCCCCAACAGGAGCCTGTTAGACGAATGTTAACAACACCCTTGAGCAACAACTCAGGCAATTGCGAAGCGAATTGGAACTACGCTGGCCGCCCCCGCAGAAACCGAATTCGCCGAGAAATTGTAAGAAATGAACATCCCTAACTATCCAGGCAGTACGCTTACTGAATTACTGACAAATACTTAGCGTGTTAAGTGTCAGCGATCATCAAATATTCCTTGGCACATAGTACTTATGTACTAAGCCGTACTCAGTTAGAGACTCATAAATCAACAATTATTATAGGCCACGACCCATCAACAAAACTCTCTACAAAACAATGCAGCAATATCAGCAATTAAATAATGACCAGTTCAGCTTCATGGTACCACATCAACCTACATTACTATTGATTAATTACTGAAACTATTAGGTACCGTATTCTTTCTTTTCTATAGTAATCCACATAATGGCCACAAATAGTTTGTTTATTTTGTTTATTCCAGTATGCTCTCGCTTATTGTATGATTTGAAAGTTAGCCACATATATGCACGATATTTCGTCTTTCATGGTATTTCTAGACACTTTTTGATTGATTTTGTTCTGTTATCGAATTTACTTCGTGAAGCTAGTCATTTGACTTGTCGTGGGATCGGGTACAGCGGCGTAAACACTTCCATGTTCAGCTAAGGCATTCTAGAGCTATTTAGTCTCATTGTAGTGGTAAAACTAGGCAAATTGTTTTTTTTTTTGCTTGACAATTGAGAGAGCAACACAAAAATTCAAAAGAAGAACATTCGTTAAGATTACTGAAAAGGATTAATGTAGGATATCTGTGCGTCTCCCCGCTGCGGGTAGAAATCTGGAATTTTGATGGTTGTATAAATCTCATTCACTTTTCTTCAATATCCGGTTGTATAAGGAATATGGGAAAGTAACATTTTGAGAGAGATATGGATGAATGAGTTATGGGCCCACCACCAAGCGCTTGACCTACAGGTGGCCGGCCCAGGTTCGATTCTCGGCTACTCTAAAAGGTTTTAAAAATCGTACGATCCCCGGCTACCACGCTAACACCTGTAGCAGTTATTATCCCCTAACATGGGAGCTCTTCCTCGATTTCGATGGGCAACGCTATCTTCCTACCCGACTTACGAGTTAAGAGGGATCATAGGACCACACCTTTGTGGAATGAACAGGCCACTGGCCTAATGTAAGATGAAGAAAAAGAGTTAACAGACCACTAATCTAATGTTTATCAAGAATTTCCTGTCATGATTGTTAGGGGTTCTTTAACACTCAACCTTTGAAGCTGTATAGAGTTGATACATTTTCAATAAATTTGATTTGAAAGTTTACCCAGTAGTGTATCTAATTATTTTTTTTTCTACGATCACTACTAAAAGTATGCCTTTTAGCGCTAGCTTTTTTTTACTAAAAGTGACGTTTTATAATTTAGCGTGTTAAAAGTGAAATCGACTGTTTACTCTTAGCCCATGGTCTAAAAGTAAACAGCTGGTGTGGAATTACAATTTCGAACTGGAAGTAAGGATGTCAAGTTATTCTAGTAACTTCTTGCATTAGAGGTAAAGTGTTTTTTAAATAATTAAAGCGTTATGTAACGAATAAAGTAAAATGTGTACATTTATAACTATCTTTGATAACTGACTTTGACAGCTACTGGCTCCAGAAACATTCACCTGCGCGTCAAGGCCATCTCTTTATTATGACATAAATTACAACTGTCATAAATGCAAACCTTTCTTAAATCGACATTTATAGATTAATAACCGTAAATTTAAGGCCGTAGAAAAAATATTGTGTGCAAACTCGTGTTATTGCACTCGCCATGTTATGAAACTCAGTCTTCGGCTTCGTTTCATAATTTTTATGTCTCGTGCATAAACGGTCACTTTTAGCACTTGTTGCACAAATAGCTATTATGAGAAATGTTTTAGAAATTATATCAAATATATTACAATATATGTACAAAACATTCAACATATAAAGTGCTTATATACGTATGATACGCTATAATGGTATGCCGCAATAATGTGCCCTGATGACATGCTCTCGATGTTTGCGTTATAAATAATATATATTTAACTACTACAAACATTGCTAAGTGTTGTTTCTGAGATGCGTCTTTTTCTAATTGCACCGATAAACGAAAACGGAAGAATGTATTTTGTTTGTATTTGAATGCTAATGCATTCATTAAATTAAACTAGCACTAAATTAATGTAATATCCTTATTTTATTATTGAAATTGAATTTTGTTCTTTTTTCATCCAAATAATATCATTTTTTAACCTAAAAGAGCTATAAAACGGTGCTAATTTAGGCGAACTATCGACGTCTGTCCGATTGCCAAATTTTAAAAACCTATACTTTAACAAATGTTTTCTCCGTTACGGTTAAACAAGCAAAATCTATAAAGGGGTTTGCATGGAACTTCCATCGCTCGAATGAAATCAATTCGAAAAAAATTTAGTCCGCTGGGATTCGAACCACGAGCTCCGACGCGAATATTTCGATCGGCCGCTTGCAGCCGCTGAACAATTGAGCTACGACCGTGCTCAAACTATACGAGTTTCTGCTGCGTTATAAAGACACGGTACTATTCTGTCCAATTTGTGATATTTACCCTGTACCTGTTAAGTCTTATTTTCGGCAGTGAGAAAACCTGAGCTATGTTTAAATTATTACTTTTATCTATTTCTCAATTAAAGCAAAATTAAATAAAATTGTATTATTTTAAGGTACTCACCCTCTATATATATATATATATCTAAAATTTTCTCAGTTTCCTGGCAAGTAGACATAATCTGCAGGCAAAATATCGTCTTCCTCAAATGAATATTTTCTGAGTTAGACCGCCAATAGAGAAACAGACAGGCCGGCTGAATTAAGAAAATCCTTGTTTGGCAACTAGCGACCTTGAAACGTAAATATCTGAAGAAATCTCGGAAAGTAATTATTTCGCGATAACAATACTTCCTTCGCCTTTTAGAAGAGGGAAGTAAATAGTAAGTCAAATAGTTCAAATTTAAGCACTTAATAATCACCCTGTGCAGTACGACTGGTAATAATTCAAAAACCACATATTTTGAACCATTTTTAAGGGGCGCATTGGAGAACGTCTCACAATTGTCCCTCTCTTTTTATTGTGCTGCATTGTACTGTCATCTACATAGTTGTGCACCAACTACGGTTTACCAGAGTAAACATATATTTTCCCGCTGTGCCACTTACCTAAAAGGTCTGTTCTCTGCTCTTTTGTAATCTCAACAGCAGGTGTCCCTAGATAAAAATGCAAGTGTGCAGATCGATTGAAACATCGAACTGGGAGCTGTCCAAGCATTCTCAAACAATTTCCGTTCTTATCATTCTTCCATCTATTTACGATTTAATAGATTGGATTGAGTTTAATCACAAAGCGGAATGTTTTGAACTTTGTCTATTCCAGAGAGTCGCCATTAACTCGTTATAATAAGATCGATCGAAACATCGAACTGGGAGCTGGCTAAGCATTCTCAATATTAATATCCCGCGTGCATGTCAAATTGTCAACAATTTAGACAATTTGATTTACACAAGGGATATTGGACAAAATATTTCCTGAAATGTTATTTTTCATGTTAATATCTATTTTTAAATTAGAATAAACTAATTTGTTATTAACCTACATTCCAAAGTAAAATCAGTTTTAAATTCTAAACTGTATCGGCAATTTGCACTAGTGCAAAAACCGCACAATTATCTACTTATTTCACTACTGCAAAATTTTCGAGTTATTCGCATGTGATTGGCTAAAACTTTTAAAATGTAGCTCTCTCATTCGTCGAAAATTTTTGAGAAAAATAGTCAAAACAATTTTCGTTTCTTTTTTGGTAATTCTTCCATCTATCTATGATTTAATAGAAAGAAACTGTATCTTTTGAACTACTTCAGTTTCAGAGAGTGCTCATTTCCTCATTATAGGAACATTGATCTGAACTTATGATTCTAGTTCTGTAGCCAAAGACTCTAACTATCACACCATAGAACTGTCTTCCCTAACTGTACAAAACTTATTTAAAAACAGTCTTTAATGTAAATCAGAAAAAATTAAATTAGTGCATTTCAATCATTTCAATTTAATATATTTTATGAAGACGTGATGTAATTTTTAGGCGAGACGGTGTTTCCGCTTGATATTTTGTATTTTGTATAATTAATCAGATTTAGAGTAGTTATAAAACGTATTGATAATACTTTTTTTATTGGCACTAATGGTAACATAATAAAATGGTACTTCCCAATAAGGAAGAGAAAGATATAATATGTCTCAAGTGTGAGTTCGAAATCCGAGGGCATACACAAATATACAAGGGAAACAATGACGTTCTTTTCTGCAGTGTACATTAAATTTTTCACAATCGGGATCAGAACAACAAGAAACAAGTATTTTCGTAACTAACACATTTCTTAAATCATAATTATGCTGCAATATTTAGCAGTCTGTGCAGTCCATGGTTTATTATCAAATGCAAAGTTTTCATTAACTTTATCCAGTGTTACAATAACTAAAACGCCTCAAAATACGTGATATTAATGATAAGAGTAATATCTAGAATTATATATCCGAAAAATTGGTCAAGGAACATCAACTTATGATAGGTGACAGGTGCATTGCATAGTCAAAATTATAAATGTTTATAGCAAGTTTTAAAAACATACAATAAGACATCGCAATAAAAAGTTTTCTTGAAACAAAACGCCTTGATTATGCGGGTAAAATTGTTAATCGAATAATAGGCTACTTCTTTAAATTGTATTCTACTCATTTGATTCTGTATGTTCACATTATCTACCACCAATATGTATAGGCACACAAGGGGCGAGCACGTAATATTCGAGTTTTCTGTGCACGAATCTTATAGTTATTAAGGTACCAAGGGGCATTATGAGTAAAATAAGAGCCCAAGATTGTTAGTGTACTAACCGAGGGCTTTCGCCCGAGGTGTGTACAACAATCGCGGGCTCTTAGTTCATAATGCCTGTGGTGCCTTCAAGGTTTTATGTTCTACCAATTTTCTTACCTAATTCATATTCATATTCAATTCATTTAATTACTATGGTATAGTATTTAAGATTGATCTAGTTAGCTGATCTAAGTTAGATTTGTGACATTAGGGGCCGGTTGCAGAAAGCAATGTTAAGTCTGGTGTTAGCTAACATCGCGTCAAAGTGAACAAAATCGCATCAAATTTTGTTTACTAATGTATTAGTTACCATAAGCATTTGAGATTTGATTCGTTTTTGTTCACTTTGACGCGATGTTAGCTAACACCAGACTTAACATTGCTTTCTGCAACCGGCCCTAGATGAGCTGTCATTAATTTTCATTGTGACAGTGGTGCATAATTTTTGAAATAAAAGTTGTATCCATGGAAACAAATACTGTTAATTTTTCATAATAACCCTAGTGTTCTTATGAAGAAAATAATTGCCCTGGAGCGTTATTTTGTATCTAAGATACCTTAAAATAGAGTAATTAATTTCAATTAATGTACTGGTAGAACATAAAATTCATAAATCGCGCCGTCAAGATCAACTTCGGCCATATTGCGTACGGTAAAGAGGACATCAAAATAAGTAAAATTACTGACACGATTCGTTAATCATCCTTAACCAAGTAAATATTTAACGAACGCTAAACGCGTATAGTACAGTAAAACTACGGTTTAACTCAAACAAAAAAAAAAGTTCTACCTTGCGGAAAACTATTCAGTACTCTCCTCTTAGTATGTGGGAAAAGTTGCACGCCCTTGCGCTTCGGGTTTCGGCGGGAGGGGGGTGGAAAGGTGGTAAACTGGTAGGTTTCAACAGTTTTTCGCAAATATCTCGTTAACTATCAGGGTTATCACAAATTTGATCTTCTACAAAATTAATGTGCATTTAATTTACAATAAAAATAGCCTTATCCATTTTTGCGCTCCAGTGAAGGATTACGGAGATATGGAGGAGGTAAGAATTTTACTTTTTCTGTTTGGCCAAAAAAAAAAACACGAACGCCTATGGACTCGTAATATTCGCTCCAAGTGTATTATATAAAGGGTTCTTTGAGGAAGTGAGGAGGCCAAATGGTTATGGTGAAGAACCCAGCACAGAAGACGAACAACATTTGCGCATATCATCCACTACTACACATGTTGAAGTGAAAGTGGAAGATGCAATTAATGTCATTCTTGGTCAAGCAGAATTTCCAACTAATAGTAAAAACAAGATGCAACTAGTTGCTGTCATCACAGTACACTTACAGAAAGCTGGCTTCAAAGTGACTCAGGCAGAAGGTAATGCTGACACCAAGATCGTTTTGGCTGCAATTGGCGAATCAAAAAAGAAAAAGGGGGCTATCGTGATTGGCAATGCACCGATTTATTGGTCTTGTTGGTTGTTCATGCTTCAGCCGACAAACAGTTGAAGATGGCTGTACCGAAGAAAGGTAACCAAGAAGAAAAAGTTTACTGCACTGGAGACATTCAGGTCTTATTATAATTGAAATACAGTGAATTTATTATAACGCGCAATGTGGCATTCCCGTGTCCATAAGGACTTGATTGTTACCAGTGGTTTCTAAGAGTAAGCCACGCCATGTGTAAATGCGTTTATTTTAAAATGCAATATATGAACCGTAATTTTATTGAAAAAGAAGCATCATAAGGAACAACAGGGCATGTAATAACCCACATACTTGCTGCAAACTGAAGTCTTTATACTATTTGACCAACAGAATTCCTTCCCCCGTACAATATATTCTCTTTTTCTTCTTTTTTCAGACCTTTGTTGTCCAGTAGTGGACTTTTTCTTTCCATTTCTGTCTTTCTTAAGCTATTCTTCTCCATTTTCCTCCCGTTGTTTCTCTTATGTCATAATCCCGTCGTTTAGGTGGTCTACCAATACTTCTTTTCCCTTCCCTAGGCTGCCACTGAAGCACTCTGCTTGTCCATCTGTCATCTGCTCGTACCATATGTCCCGCCCAGCTCCATTTGTGTTCCGCAATTCTTTCCGTTATATCTTTGACCTTTGTTTTTTCTCTCAACCATTTGTTTGTTTTCCTGTCTCTTAATGTTATCCCAGTCATTCTCCCCACAATTGCCCTTTGTACTGTTGCAAATTTTTTCATAATTTTGTTAGTTAAAGTCATAGCTTCTGTGCCGTATATCAGAACGGGCAAAATATATTTGTCGAATATTTGTCTTTCTAGATACAGTAGGAAGGTTTTAGATTTCAGGGCAAAAAATAATTTATTAAAAGCTGTCTATCCCACACCTATTCTTATGTTAACCTCTGCTTCCTGGTTTTTCTTTCCCATTTTTATGTTATGTCCCAGATATATACAGAAACATTTTTTGAAAATGATCCACCTGGGATATTTCAGAAACCAAGAGGAAATTAAAAATATCCGAAAACAGGTCCACTTATATGTCAATGGGGAAACGGTTTTACCTATGATTCACACTTTTGACGTTTACCCCTGCGCCCCCACGAATACCTCCCCAAAAATTTTAAATGAAATGACCCATTGCGTGGTATCTCAAATGAAAGCTTATCTTATAAGAATTATGGTGATGTGTCACTCGCCCACGTTTTTTATTTTCTCATACATTTTATGAGAAAGTTTATCATTGCCACTTCAGAAGAATGGTAAGCTCTATCGAAACCTAATGTTAATCAGGTAGGCGTGGAAAAAAAAAGAAAGCAAGCCGTTGACGTTTTGTCTAACAAACTGTCACATTAGTTGATAAATGGACCTGTTTTCGAAAATTTTTAATTTCCTTTTGGTTTCTGAAATATCTCAGGCTGATCGTTTTCAAAAAATCACCCTTTATATGAATCTACTTGTTCTATTGAGTTTCCTTCCAGTGTTATATGTAGTGGTTGTTCAAGATTTGACATTATCTTTGTCTTCTTTAGATTCATATTGAAACCTACTTGCGTTGATTGTTCTTGCAGTTGGTTGACCATAAGCTGCAGTTCCTCTCCCGTTTTCGCGAATACGACAAAGTCATCGGCATATCTCAGGTGAGTGAGGTATTTGCCGTCTGTATTTATACCCATCTCCTCCCATTCTATCCTTTTAAATATATTTTCTAAAACTAGAGTGAACAGCTTCGGGGACAGCTTGTCTCCCTGTCTCCTCGTTCCACTTTAAAGATTTCCGAAGTTCCCTTGAGCTTTATTGCACTTGTTGCTGGCTTATATATGTTCTTTATTATGTTGGCGTATCGGGTATCGATACGGGCGTCGTCTAATATTATGTTTTTACATACTCAGTAACATTTCCTTATTGCATTTTAAAATAAACGCATTTACACATATTGTGCGTTATAATAAACTCCCAGTATAATTCTAACCAACTTTTATTGAAAGATGTTTTGATAAAAAAACCCTATTACGAATTCTTCAATTTTGCTGTCTATTTTAAATCATAGTAGGCTAGCATTTTACTGTGAAGGGAAAGTAACATACCCCACAAAGTAGAATTTAGAGAGGGATACAATCAGAAAAAGGATTTTTTAAATCAATAATATATATTGCAATGTGTTGTATGCTTTGCTTTGTACTATTTGCAAAAAAATTAATAAATACATACAATCCACCACACACCTTAATTACTTTGATTTTTAATTTTATTATATCAAATTCTAACGATTGACTATTTAATTTCTAGGTTCGATTAATATTTAAAATTTTAAATAGTAGTTTGCCCCTAATTTATGATTCGCTCGTCGGTATAATATTTATGTTGCTAGTTCAAATATTGCATGAAGACTCGTCTCTTATTTAGGATTGGGTTCCTAATTTGTTAAATTCAAAGTTAAAATATTACTGGCACGCCACTGTGTACACCTGAAATTAAACTTCAAAGCGCAAGCTCTCTACCTGTCAAACTGACTGACATAAACAGATTCGAAATACGTTGAAAGTTCGTGCATGTAATTAATTTTAAAACAAGGATTTAATGAGAAAATTACTCGGTAGGTGTTTGAATTAAACCGCCTTTAGACGGCGCCAGTAAGTTCCTTTGTTTTCAGGCTAATACGTCCATCGGCTTGCTTAAAAAGGACGCCTCTGCGATTTTGTTTATTTTCACCTCCAACTGGCAATTTTAATTACAAATCCTAGATTACTGGTTATTCATGGACATCAAAATAAATCGGATTCCAGTTCCTTGGTTTGTACTTCAGGTATGGTCGCACTTTCAAGTCTTTGGAGCGGTTATATTTTTTGTACACTAACCTCACAATGCTTTCAGGAACGGTAACCGCTACAAGACCCCTCTGCGTTGCCTTTCGTTGTTGCAATCCCGCAGGGATGCTGAAACGCTGATGTAGTTGCTGCCGCTGGTCCGCTTGGTGCTCTACAACGTCCTCTCACTGATTTGACCCGCTCGTTTGCTGCTATCGGAAAATCGTAGACCTCTTTCGATGACGGCTTCTAGATCGGAAGCCACCACCTCGGTGTAAATTTAATTTTTGGTAAAAACGCTACCCACACTTTCACATATGCATTAAATTGTGCTGAACACAATGTAGTAATATATTTTTATGTAGTTTAACTGTAAATATAAAATTTCTTTCATTAAAGTTGGAGCAAAATTCAAGCTGTCAGGTATAATCTTTATTCAACTGTCTCTGATACTGGTTCTTAATAACAAAACACTGTCTTACATATTTGAATAGGAAATGAACCAAGTTCAATTACATTACATTTAAAACTAAATCTAACAACTATGATAATTATTTACAATGTTTTAATTCTATAATAATTGTTCTTTAAATTTTCGATTTTCTACTATGTTATAGCGCCACTTAGTTTATTGTAAATTCACTTCTCTGTTCAATCCGCCACTACACTGATTATTTATTAGTTTACCAATTGTTTTACATCCGCCTGCTTGAATTTCCTATTTATTCTGAACCTGTTTCCTTTTCCTCAAATTTTCCATCTTGATGCTGCATGTAAATCGCTTGGCTTTGTGCTCTATGGCACATTTCTTTCCTTAATCTTTTCTCTTACCTCTTATATTTTTAAAATGCTCATCATAATTCCATTTTCTAATTTACTTTAATTTCTAGGCATCATTGTTTTTATTTGAAGTTTAACCAGATCAACATCTTATGATGTTATACATGGCTTGGATCTTATGGTTTGTTTGTTTGATTTGGTCCTGATTGTCACTGGAGGCACTTCTTCGTTCGACACTAAGTGAACTTTCACTCACTATTGTTTTAAAGATTGTTTGTTTTGTTACTATTTTACTTAACTAATTATTCACTTATTTCATTGGAGCTTTCACTTGAACTTATTATTAAATCTTGGGGCAGTTTTATATTCAAGCGAACGTGCATCATTTGACATATTTTGAATCTTTCCGTGCCAGTCCTACTTAATATGGGTTCGGCTTCTATTTTGCCCAAACCTTTTATATTTTGCTAAATTTACATTACTTACTCCAAACCTTTGAAAATCGAGTTTCATTCTCTTCTAGCTTATTCAAATAATTCGAATGTTAATGGCTAAATTTTCCAATGTAATTTCAAACTGACAAATTATGTAAATTTACACAGCTGTGCGAATCATCCCAATTCTGTGCTTTTGTGATTTAATCTTTAATTAGTCTGCATTGCCACCAGAGCTGAGTGGAGGGCTAAATAACATTACAATATATATAAAAAAATACTGGGGTGATGCCGTGAGACACACCTTTATACAGGGTGTCCCAAAAAGAATGGGACACCGATTACTCATAGATTCATTGCGTTATAATAAATCAATTAAACCTAATATACCTTAATACAAAGTCCCTCCTGTAAGAAGTTATGTGGCCTTGAAGTTAAATTTTTTATTTTATTTTTTATGTTAAATTTCACAAATGTAAAGATTTTGGCATACTTGCTTACTATTCTGTACTGCACTAATAAAAACAAATTCATATACTAGACTTGACTGTAAGGGGCACTTTACCTATCTTTTAAAACTTTTTTTAGCTCTAACTTCGTTACCTGTAACATTTTTTGAAATTTTAGGTTATTATCTGAAAGAGAATTAAAGCGCACAAAAAATAATGTACTCTTAGTTCATAAGGGTAAGAGCAAGCGTTTGCCTTAAAATGCTGATCAAACATCTTTGGTTGTCATTAGGACGTGCAATTATCAAGTAGCCATGATCAAAACCCGCATTTGGGCATTTTCGAAGATGGTGAGTTGAACACAACTTTTTTTGGAAAATTTATAGAATCTCAATTAGAAGGCTAGAGAGAATAGTTTCTTGTATAATTGTTTTGAAATATGTATAACGATTATACTCATACGCTTTTGAAATTTTATCAGAACCTGTAATTGTTGATTAATTTTGCTTATACCAAATGACACAATGTTATGCAAAGGAAGCTATGAGACAATTTCAAATGGTTTTGACGGGGAAATCTTATTCTTAATGTAATTCTTTACGGAAATAAATGTAATCTAGTAGGAATTAATATGCAGCCTATAGTTTTTGACCTACGTCCTAAAACTTTGCTTTTTTAATGCAAGTCATGGTTGGCTTTGGCACAATCAAATAGCATATATTTTTACCTTTTCAAACATACAGTGTGTCCATAGATTGAGTTCCAGTAAGGTGTAAATGACAATTTTTCTTTAAACAATTACCATCAACTACCCTTATCGTGGTGCCTCGCCCTAAACTGTGCCCTATCGTTTGAGTCCTCCTTCCGATTGAGTTTTAGCTGGAGCCAAAAGGGCTGGAAGGAACATGCAGGGGCCAGCACTGCTACGAATATTCACTGAGGGTCTTAATGATCATTTTATACAGTAACAAGTATTAAGAAAAGTTGTTTAGAATTAATAGTAATGGCATTGTCCGTCGGTTCCACACATATTCCTGAACCATCTGCAAAATTGAAGAGGCCTGTCACAATCCCCGAGATGCAATAATAGACACCTCTAATAATATTTATAGGCATCAAGTAATAAAAGCCACCATTTCCATTTTAAAGCAATACACTTTATGAATTAATAATAATGGTGGCCTCTTCAAACTTATAAATAGTCGTTTAAATATTTCATTTAATGATTGCCGTTTTGATATTTCCTAATTTTGTTTTAGAATGCTTTCTTAAAATGTTGATTTGTATGTAAGATTATACTTTTTCAATAGTGTTACATAACAAACTAGCCCTTAGAATTATTATTTTAAATAAAATTTGCAACTTTTCAGTTATTTTACATGGCCTACTACGTTATGTTGGTGAATAGAAATGAAAAGCGGCGTAACTCCTTAATTTTTTGAAATAATCATGCAACGTATTATATTCTTGTAATTAATAATAATAATAATATAATCTTTATTGAGAATAGATACAAATATTTTATATATATAAATGTATAATAAGAGAATAATTGTATATTATTTATATATAATAATAAAACAGATATATATATTTTTAAATTCTCAATTGGCGAGGTATCGGACAAGCCGTTTTTCAACCCTACCGGAAAAATAGATGTGAAAGTTAATAAGATTATCAGATAATTATATAAAACAAATGGTATTAATTAGGATGCTTGAATTCTTAACAAAAGTGCTTTATTTTTACTTTTAAAAGATCCCAGGCTGCCAGAACCAATGAACAACTCGTGAAATCTATTTATAGCAACGTTCAAATTTGGCAGAATTTCGAGTCGGTAACGAGAATTGCTCATTGTTTCTTAAATTTCTTTCACGAGAATCTCCTCTTTGGTTTAAGAGAGAGTATAAATAGTAAGGAACTTGACTACTTAAAACATTAAAAATGATAACATTATATAGTAACATAAATCTGTTTTCGATTTTCAGTATGCCATGATTATTGTAGTGAGGTGTAACGTGCTGCATACGATTTATTTCGAAAGAGTATCTAAAACAGCAGTTTTGTAGGAGTTGCAGCTTATTTTTAAATTTTTGAGTTAGAAAACTGTAGTAAACCGAACTACAATAATCTAGCTGACTGAGTATTAAACTATTTACAATGTACCACTTGGTATGAGATGGTAGAACATTCTTAAATTTGTACAAAACTGAAAGTTTTGCAAAGCACAATCTAGACTTTCTTGTAACATGGTTTTGAAAATTTAAATTACAGTCAAGCAACACTCCGAGATTCTTCGCACTTTCTGTAAATGTAATTACACTTTCACCAATCATGACACTTGATTGTAAACTAGCAAGAGCTTTTTCACGCATTACCGCAGAACCAACGCACATACACACCGACTTTGCTGGATTTATGGTTAGGCCGTTATTCTTGGACCAAGTTAAAATACATTGTAAGGTTGTGTTAATTATTTCCACTGCAGAGTTGATCAGTGACGGATCACAAGATACGTAAAGCTGCGTGTCGTCGGCATATAGATGGATGTTGCAACTGGTAGATAGCTGTTGAGGCAGGTCAGCGGTGAATAATGTGAATAAAATAGGTCCCAGGATGCTTCCTTGAGGCACACCTTGTGTTATTTGCAATTCCTGTGATAGCTTATCTTGTATTTTAACCATCTGTTTGCGTCCGTTGAGATAGTTTTGCATCCACAGTAGTACAACATCGCTACATCCGTAATATTTCAGTTTTGCGAGTAATAATTCGTGATGTATGCAGTCAAAGGCTTTACTGTAATCCAGCAGAACCAGAAGTGATACTTGAGAACGATCTATAGCCTTGCCAAGGTCATTGGTGATTTTTAGAAGAGCCGTACTAGTACTATAGTGTCTGCGAAATCCAGATTGTGCCTCAGGCAGTAGACTGTACGTATTTAGATGGTGAAATAATTTCTTGTACACAATTTTCTCCACAATTTTTGAAACGGCAGGAAGGATACTTATAGGTCTTATGTGGGACAATTCAGTCGCTTTCGAAATTTTAGCCAGAGGAGTAATGTATGATTTTTTCCACAAAGCAGGAACACTTCCAGTTGAGAAGGAAACATTTATGATATGTGTCAGAGCATCCTTACAAAAGGGAAAAATTATATTTAGCATTTTTAAATTAATCTGATCAGCACCATATGCCAACGATTTGCATTCATTCAAAGCTTTTTCAACTTCTTCACAGGATACTTCATCAAACCTGAGCTGATTTACGACTCCAGGTGCAGATCGGTCCTCAAAGTATGCTATGGTCTGTTCACTGGGGGATGAATTGCGAGTTGTGTTAGCAAAGTAATCGTTCAGCACATCAGGTTCCATCAGTTCAGGGCTAATTTGATTCGCAGGTTGAGAGTGAACATTCCAATCGCCAAAGTTTTTCCATAAGCGTTTAGGATTATTTTTATTTATAGTTAGTAGCCTTTTAATGTAAGCTAATCTTTCTTGTTTAATTGCAAAAGAAAGATAATTGGTAAGAAATAACCTTTCTGATAATGTTACAGCCAACTAGTACTTCCATTTAGAAAAAATACAACTTTGAGTCATAACTCCAAAAACACAAGCTGTTAAAACCCTGAATTATTCCATCTTTTTCAGCATGAACATACCTATCTAAAAGTTTTATTGCAACATTGGAAATTTCAGTTTTTGTGAAATATCTAATAAGCCATTGATATTTTCCGAGAAACAAAAACAGCATTTAAGCATGCTCGTAAAACTGCACCACTTTTCCCATTTAACCGTCTCTCTGTATCTCCAATACCTTCCGAAATCCCCATGCAAAATATTCACTAATCTTCGCCCTGTATAGCTACACCACCTGCTTTCTTATGAATTTAAAGGTGTTGATATTTTCTGAAATAATTACTTTTCTGGTTTTAAAGAGAAAAATATAAATAATTACGATGTAACTTTGAAGTGCTTGAAGTGTATTTTTATGTAATGTTTTTATTCCTGCAAAAACTATTAGTAAATAAATACCTCTTTTCAATACTGCACCACTTCAGATACAGTTGATAATTCTCCTTAAATAGCACCGCATAGGATATTAATCATTTAGATCTTGTTATTCTAAACAGAAGTAATTCAAATACCGCACCACATCGAATACAGATCATAATTCTGTTTATTCGCAAATCACCTTCTCTAAAACACATTCAGAAAAACATATTCAAAACCACCAACATCTACTCAACTAAGCTTTGATTGGTTAATTCTACAATTCCATACTGTTATCCTGGTTTACGGCAACATGAACACGCTTAAAGCCAAGGAAAATCGCTTTGATTTACCGCAAAACTATTGACATGAAAGACTGTGTAAGGATAAGTATCTAAAAGAATACCAAGTACCCATGAAAAGAAACTACGATAGGACCCCACAATGAACTATTTACATAACTACAACAAAAATAATAGATATTAATGATACAAGTTTGATTATGAGCATCTTAACGACACGAGTTTGATTGCCAAAAACGAGGCAGTGAGCCGAGTTTTGGGGCAATCAAACGAGTCTCGTTAAGTGCCATAAGCAAACGTGTATTGTTCAATATTTGACCTTCACCAATAAATTCTGGTTCAATGTATTTCTTTATACAAAAATAATGGGGTAATATTCATTACCGCACTGAGTGCTCTAATATCTATCAATTACCGCACTGAGTGCGGTAATAAAGCTCTTAACGATACTAATATTAATTTAGTTAAGAGTCTATAACAACACTGATAAAGATAAATACATTAACCTAATTAAGTTAAATATCACGATTAAGTACTTTACTTGTTAAAAACCCCAATTAACTAAACAAAATTAATCCAAAAAATCCCTTAATTCATAAACCCTAAATTTGAATATCATCACATTGGCCGAAAATAAGCTACTCAAAGTTTAGATGGTTATCCGAGGACTTCAGCCTCTTAATTTGACTCCCTTATTGTGGTTCCACAACCTAGCTTCTGCATTTTCTCTTACTGAAACAACTATACCAAGTACTACCACCTTTGCTTCCTCCCAGGTGTCGATTTCAGAAAACTTACTGGCTTCTAGAATAGCCCAAACCACTTCCTTGTCATTAACATTCATCTGACAACCATATACATAGAAAGACACCCTTCGGTTCTTGTCACATTGGTGCACACTTGGCAAGTACGAAAAAACCTCAGTTTCCGTCCAATTCTGACTCCCAAGAATATCACTCGTCAAGAAATGCATTAAACCAGCACCGCCGAGGAGAAACTTTCGAGCAGTAATACCTACCTTATCCCCGTTTGCCTGCACTATAATTCCCCCATGAAAACTAACCTTGCTATCATTCGTTTTATTCCCTCATTCCTCACTCACATTTATTACTTTAGCATTTAATGTACCCGTCTGACTACTGACGTCGCTTTGACATTTGTCAAATTTACCTTCAAAATGTTATTCCTCCTTATTTCATCCTACTTTTGAAGCATTCATTTGCATTTGATTCTCGACAGGCGCTACTACCTCACTCAATTGTACCTCCAAATGTTCCTGCACTTCACATGCAAGACTTTCATTCTCACACACAAACACCTCCAATCTGTCATCAACTGTGTCCACCTTTGTTAACATTTTAGAAATACATACATTCAGCCAATTTGAAATTTCCTGGTTATTATTAAAAATTGTGGTTTCTGCTACAGGTACCTTAATTAAAAGTTCCTGATTATTCGATTTCATTTCCTGATTACCAGTAGTCATTTTATTTAAAATTTCTTGCATCATTCGCATCACGTTGTTGTCATTAGACTCACTAACTGATGTGCTAGTCTTTTGCATTTGATGTTCTTCCGTGTTTACTATACTATCTCCTTGTTCTAATCTAATTCTTTCCATATTTTCTTGCTGGTGTTCTAAAACCTGACCTTAAATTCATATATTAGTACCCACTTTGCCGTTTTAAATTGTATTACACAATTTGGTATATTCCTACAATTTACTCTACTAATTATTCTCTCGCACCACGTTGGGCCCCAAATTGTCATATATCTTTGTTTGCAGATCCTCGTTGCAAGTTGCAAATTGTGATATATGCACATTCTCAGCTCCACTTGAGGTGCCAAATGGTAATATCCCCCTTTCTCAGTTAGATATCACAAATAATATTAAATAATTATATACCCTTTTGATTATTAATAGGAAATAGTATCAAGTATAGTTTCTTAAATACTTACCTTACTCCTTATTGAATGAAATTAAATTGGCATTTCTTATATCTGAAATGTGACATTTTGAATTATGTTATGTGATTCTTATTTAAAAATACCTAGACTAGACAGTGGTTAAGCATTGAGACTCTTTATTTCTCAGCTGAATGGGTCAATGTTCAACTAATAAATCTTATTATTGTTGAAGATTGAATTATTCTAAAATATTAAT
Organism: Agriotes lineatus; assembly: GCA_940337035.1. NCBI lineage: Eukaryota > Metazoa > Arthropoda > Insecta > Coleoptera > Elateridae > Agriotes > Agriotes lineatus. The sequence goes on along the minus strand of CALNHX010003551.1, from coordinate 86,141 downwards.
AAATTGACTTCTTTAGTCAAATACACTCTTTAGTACATCAAATTGAAACTAATTACTCAGCCAGTTAGTACTACTTGAAAGATTGGCCTGACATTACAAAAAGTCAAATAGATGTCAAATGTTTTTAATGTTCCAAACTTGATTTTAAAATTAATTATGAATTGAGTAATCCAAAATATGTAAATTTCAAATTACAATGTCCGAAAACGTCGAGTATCCGAATCACAATGTAAATTTAGAAAACTCAATATTCTAAATTACGCTCTAAATATAAATTAGAATTATTTTCACAAATTTGTCGTACCTAACTTGTTATTTATTTCTTAATGAGATATAAAAAGTAAGCACTAAACTTCTGGAAGTATCTCTTGTACATGAGTGTATACTATAACAGCTTCTAACTGAATGGCAGTCTGCAAACACCTCCTTTGAGTTGTTTACGACCAAAATAAGCTCGTTGCAGCTCTCTGATCCCTTAAGATCTGGATATACAATTCTACAGCATACCACAAACACTCACTTTCACTGTTTACTGGTTTCGAAGTAAAAATGCCACTTCAAATGGCTTCAAACAATCTTGAAATCTATTTTGAATAATGGTTGTGTGTCAACTTTGATCGTAAAGAATGTTGTATTGCTATTACGTATCAAATATTCAATTATTACTCTTCACAATTAAAAGGAATCTAACCTTTCAACGTGATTATTTTACGTCGATTATTATTTTTCAAGATATTTTTCTACTTCATGTGAACAACCACACTGGTTGCCCATTACTACCCCACCAGTTATATACATACAACTGTTATCACATGATATCCATTAGATATCTGGATATTATTATTGAATTAAATTAATCATCCATACAGCATGCTGCATTACAAGACCCATAAAAACAATTTTATTCGTGTGCTAATTGCGAATATAAGACAACAGCTAAACGTAATTTACTTCAGCATATGGACAAACATTCTGGAAAAAAACCTTATTCATGTTGTATTTGCGATTATAAAACAGTAAAGAAGGATAACTCAGTTACACATATAAAAACGCTTACAGGAGAAAAACCTTATTCTTGTTCTATCTGTGACTATAAAGTAGTCCAGAAAAAGGCACTACGTCTTCATATAAAAACACAAGAAGGGGAATAACCGAATGCTTGTTCTATTTGTGAGTATAAAGCAACTTAGAGAAGTCGGTTAGCGACACATATGAAAACTCATACAGGAGAAAAACTTCATTCATGCTCTATGTGTGGATATAAGGCATCAGTAAAAGACAATTTAATTACACATATGAGAACTCATACCGGCAAAAAACCTTATTCATGTTTTATTTGCAATTATAAAACAGCAAAGAAGGATAACTTAGTTATACATATAAAGACTCATACAGGAGAAAAACCTTATTCTTGTTCTATCGGTGACTATAAAGCAGTCCAGAAAAATGCAGTACTTCTACATATAAAGTCACCTACAGGAGAAAAACCTTATGCCCGTTCTATTTGTGAGTATAAGACAACACGATAGGATATCTTAGTTGCACATATGAAGAAACATACCAAAGCGAAACCATATTGATGTATTAATTAAGTATATCTTAACAACTACTGGCGAAAAACTGGTGGGTTCCACAAATCTGGTTTATTACTGTATCTGTTTTATCCGAGGTTTTAAAGAAGTGTAGCTAAAAATTGTTTAAAAACACGGACAGATGTGGCACTGTAATGTATTACAACACCAGTTACAGACATTAATTATCTACATACAATTAACCCCACTAAAACAAATGTATAGGTAATTTTTGAGAATTTGTATTTATTCCAACACAACCATCTCTAGCAATTATTTTGTTTGACTGGGTTTTAGTACCTATCTAAAAAAATTGTTGTAAATAAATGTTTTGCCACCATATAAATTACATCTCATGTAGTTTCTAGTCATTTGCAAAATCAGTGACTTAAATCTTCTAGTAATATAATAAGTTGTGTAAATTATGGAAATTACTTCCAGTTGGGTACATTAACATGAGCTACGAAATGTTGAAATATTTCCTAGTGTCATATAGATAGGCCATTACAGATTCATGTTATACTAGCTGTTAACCGCGACTTCGTTCGCTCGAGGTTCGTTATTTGTGTATTAAATAATGACTAATTATTTTCTGTCATCCCATCCCATCCCATCCCATCCTATCCCCGTCCCCGGCCCCGTCCCCGACCCTTTCTCCGTCACCGTCTCCGTACCGTCCCATCCCGTCCCGTTCCGTCCTCTCCACTTCCATACCATCCCTTCCCTTCCCTTTCCGTCCCGTCCCTTCCCCTTCCATACCACATCTTCCCTTTCCGTCCAGTCCCGTCCCGTTCCGTCTCGCCCCGTCCCGTCTCGTTCCTTCCCGTCCCGTCCCGTCCCGTCCTTTCCCTTTCCGTCCAGTCCCGACCAGTCCCGGCCAGTCCTGTTCCATCCCCTTCCTTTATATTTTTATTACATTTTGAATGTGTATTGTTCTGACATAGGTGATTTTTCAGTTAAATATTTCTAAAATGGATTTCTCTTGTTTTCTTTTCTATTTTTTTTATTAACTCCTATTTTAAATATAACACCCAGTATATTATTACATTTTTGAATTCAGCTTTAAATTTTAGAAAAAAATTGTCTCTTCAACTAATTCTCTATTTTGTACCATTTTTGTAGTATTTGCAATGTTTTAAAAATTTTGACAAATGCACAGAAATTAAAAATAAAATTTTTGGCTAATTATAAGATCACTGTAAAAGGAAGTTGTGTGAGTGTATCACACCAGATTTTTATTAAAATGTTTAAATACAATTTTTGAGAGCGTTTGGCCGGCTCGGAGAGTTCTTGCGCCAGCAGTCAGCAGGTAGTGGGTTCGAGCCCCACACCCGTACATTGGAAACATCGAAAGCTCTCCGGCCATTCTTCCCTAATTCAAGGGGTTGAGCTAGCCACCTACCCCGGTAGCGGCTTAAGATGGCTTATAAAACCGCACTCAATGTGTGGAAATAACAGGCTCTCAGCCTAAATTAAGAAGAAGACGAAGAAATACAATTTTCAGTTTAAATAAAAGATATCGATGTGAACTAGAGGTATTTATTTACTAATAGTTTTTGCAGGAGTAGAAACATTAAATAAAAATACACTTCAAGCACTTTAAGTTACATTGTAACTATTTATATTTTTCTCTTCAAAACCAGAAAAATAATTATTTCAGGAAATATCAACACCTTTAAATTCATAAGAAAGCAGGTGGTGTAGCTATACAGGGCGATTAGTATTGTATTATATTTGTATTGTATTTTTGAACGTTTAGCATGGGGATCTCGGAAGGTATTGGAGATAGAAAGAGACGGTTAAATGAGAAAAGTGGTGCAGTTTTACGAGCATGCTTAAATGCTGTTTTTGTTTTTCGGAAAATATCAATGGCTTATTAGATATTTCACAAAGCTGAAATTTCCGTTTTTCTTTAAATTTATCTAGCGCTCATATTATTGCATTTAAAAAAAAGTGTTGCAATAAAACATGTTCATGCTGAAAACGATGGAATAATTCAGGGTTTTAGCAGCTTGTGTTTTTGGAGCTATGGCCCAAAGTTGTATTTTTTCTAAATGGAAATACTAGTTGGCTGTAACATTATCAGAAAGGTTATTTCTTACCAATTACAAGGATATAAAACGTTAGATGATTATTTCAAAAAATAAAGGAGTTATGCCGCTTTTCATTTCTATTCACCAACATAACGTAGTAGGCCATGTAAAATAACTGAAAAGCTGCAAATTTTATTTAAAATAATAATTCTAAGGGCTAGTTTGTTATGTAACACCATTGAAAAATTATAATCTTACATACAAATCAACATTTTAAGAAAGCATTCTAAAACAAATTTAGGAAATATCAAAACGGCAATCATTAAATGAAATATTTAAACGGCTATTTATAAAAGTTTGAAGAGTGTATTGCTTTAAAATGGAAATGGCGGCTTTTATTACTTGATGCCTATGAATATTATTAGAGGTGTCTACTATTGCATCTCTGGGATTGTGACAGGCGTCTTCAATTTTGCAGATGGTTCAGGAATATGTGTGGAAACGACGGACAATGCCATTACTCTTAATTCTAAACAACTTTTCTTAATACTTGTTACGGTATAAAATGATCATTAAGACCCCAGTGCTGGTCCCTGCGTGTGCCTTCCAGCCCTTTTGGCTCCAGCTAAAACTCAATCGGCAGGGGGAACTCGAATGATAGGGCACAGTTCAGGGCCAGGTACCACGATAAGGGTAGTTGATGGTAATTGTTTAAAGAAAAATTGTCATTTACATCTTACCCGAACTCAATTCATGGACACACTGTATCAGTGGGATAACTATGGGGGGTGATATGGGTGTCGGAACACCCTCCACTGTCATTATGAATAACTAAAATTCGTCTTAAACAAAAAATCTAAAATTACATTTTAGTAATATATAATTGAATATTAATTATTACATTCGGAATTCGGACTTGCCCATTTTTAAAATCCGATCTCAACGAACCTCCTTCGGACGTGATTGCTGAGTTCAAATTGCCAAAATGTACAAAATCTTCCATATAAGACGGCAATGGATGCGCTAGCTACGTGCAATAAGGACATGTTTCCAAGTATATTTAAGTTGCTGCAAATCCTTGCAACGATTCCTGTGTCAACTGCAATAGCTGAAAGATCATTCTCCAACTTAAAAATAATTAAGACTACCTCCGAAGTACGACACCTCAATATAGGCTGAATGGATTGGCAATGCTCTCCATTCACAGAGAACTACAGGTGAACGTAGATGAAATTATAAACGAGTTAGCAAGAAAACCAAGAAAACTTGAATTACTACTATAAGTTGTATTACAATTTATTGTAATGATTTTATTGTTTATACATAAACAGTATAGTTGCTTTCATTGTTAAAAAACTTGCAGTAGCCCGTGATCTAACTAATTTTTTACAGTCAAAATTACACTTTACATTTTCATAGATTAGGTATAGAGTTATTGCAAGGACAGGCATTATCTTGCAATTTTGTTTTACAAGCAAGCTCAGTTGTTATTTATTTAGCAAATAATAATTTCTGACTTCTTTTGGTTAATAAGCAAATAATACTCAAAAAATAATTCTTAAATGTAACTAGGTGGTCTATACTACCAAGAAGTTAAATCAAGGCCTACCGCAAGTCCTGTAGAAATAAAATCAACTATACTTTATGGTGCGCTCAGTTTTTTTTTAATTCTTATTGTAAGGTTGATCACTCTCCCAGAACACCCCCCAGAACAAAATCTTTGTTACGCCGCTGCACTGTATGTTTGAAACGGTAAAAATTTATGCTATTTGATCGTGCCAAAGCCAACCATGACTTGCATTAAAAAAGCAAAGTTTTAGGACGTAAGTCAAAAACTATAGGCTGCAAATTAATTCCGAGTAGATTACATTTATTTCCATAAAGACTTCCATTAAGAATAATATTTCACCGTTAAAATCATTTGACATTGTCTCATAGCTTCCTTTGCATAACGTTGTGTCATTTGGTATAAGCCAAATTAATCAACAATTACAGAATCTTATAAAATTTCAAAAGCCTATGAGTATAATCGTTAAACATATTTCAAAACAATCATACAAGAAACTATTCTCTCTAGTCTTCTGATTGAGATTCTATATTATATTTTCCAAAAAAAGTTGTGTTCAACTCACCATCTTCGAAAATGCCCAAATGCGGGTTTTGATCATGGCTTCTTGATAATTGCACGTCCTAATGACAACCAAAGACGTTTGATGGGCATTTTAAGGCAAAGGTCTTACCCTTATGAACTAAGAGTACATTATTTTGGTGCATTTTAATTCCCTTTCAGATGATAATTTAAAATTTTAAAAAAATGTTACAGGTAACGAACTTAGAGCTAAAAAAATTTTGAAAGATAGGTACAGTGCCCCTTACAGTCACGTCTAGTTTATGAATTTGTTTTTATTAGTGCAGTACATAATAGTAAGCAAGTATGCCAAAATCTTTACATTTGTGGAAACTAGCATAAAAAATAAAATAAAAAAATTTACTTCAAGGCCCTATAACTTCTTACTGGCGGGACGTTGTACTAAGGTATATTAGGTTTAATTGATTTATTATAACGCAATGAATCTATGAGTAATCGGTGTCTCATTCTTTTTGGAACAGCCTGTATACAGTGTGTCGGACTTTAGACGCCACCACTCCAGTATGTTTTTTTAAATATATATTATTGATTTAAGAAATCCTTTTTTCTGATTGTATCCCTCTCTAAATTCTACTTTTAGGGTATGTTACTTTCCCTTCACGATAAAATGCTAGCGTAGTAGGATTTAAAATAAACAGTAAAATCGAAGAAGTCTTATTAGGGATTTTTCTTATCAAAAAATCTTGTCAATAAGAGTTGTTCAGGATCGTTCAGATAAGCTAAATCATTAAAAACAAACATTTTTTAAAAATCTCTCAAAGAATTTAAATAACGATTTATGGGATGCAGTACATGATCTTCCACTTGCAGTACGGCAGGAATTGTACTATCAATTAGTCTATATATTATGTAGTTGTGTTTATGGGAATGGTTAAATGAGAATTTTCCGGGAAGGTGGATAGGTCGTAATAGTCCCCTCATCTTGTGGCGACCATTTTCAACTTTTTTTTGTTTTTAATGAAATTTCAGATTTAGCTTACCCTAAAAGTAGAATTTAGTGAGGGCTATAGTCAGATAAAAGATTTTTTTTTAATCGATAATATATTAAGAAAATACTGGGGTGGTGCAGTCTAAAGTAAGACACACTGTATACGGGCTGCAGACGGTTCAAACTAGCAACAAAATCAGTCGTTAATGATGACGTTGTTTGTGTGGTACAATAGTTCAATGTCATTTTGTAACTCTGGGTTTGGTTCCACAAAAAAAAAATAATGTAGTTAACTTAAGAATTTTTATTTGAACAATTTTTTGAAAAATGGACGGTTTTAGTTTCATTGAAGGTATAACCAGAAGTCAAGTAGCCGGCGGGGGGTGCAGTGGATGTCAACAATGGAAGACCGGAAGTGAAGGCGGCTCCCGGGAGCTGCGAGCAGGGAGCAGCCCCCCGGGAGCAGGAAGCAGCTGCAGTGTGCTGGTGGAGGTTGAATCTCATAAACGGATAGAGATATAGAAAAACCGACAAATCTCGACCCCTTTTCAATAAAGTATCGGGAAATTAAGCCATCTATAAGATACCAAATGCCTTTTTAACAAATTTGCAAAAACGTATCTACATTCGTTTGTATCTCGTAAACGGGTGGAGATATCGAAAAACTGACAAATCTCGAACCCCTTTCAATAAAACATCTATAAGATACCAAATGCTCTTTTGACAAATTCGGGAAAACTTATATAAATTAAATAAATGTTCGCGCTGCAGTTAGTTGATAAAAGAGGTTATAAGTAGGCGAGCGAGTAAAAAAATAGACGCCGCGCGCATAATCGCAAATTGTGATAAGAGCGATAATCCGGTGGTTATCACCTGCAGATACCGGTGACTATATAGTATATTGTATGTTAAGAGCTGAAAGTGCATTCTTGCCGCTTGCGCATGAATATTGCTGGTTGAGACGAAGTCGAAACCAGCAATCATGCAAAAGCGGCAAGCGCACTTTTAGCTCGAAATATACATACTATTTTTTCGACGACTGAGCATATTATTAAAGGAAAATATCAAATTTCATTTTATCGCAAAAATTAATTGACAATCAAGTTAACATTACTCGCGCAGTCTATGACATGTGACACGATTATTTCCACAAATGACGGGCGTTGTCGAGGAAACATTCGGACGTGGCTACCTATTTTGTTCACGCGAAAACCCAAAACGCTCGGCGAGCGGCAAAATGATGAAAACGCACGCTCAGCGGCAAATGTCAACTTTCTGTTGTCATATGACAGTGAGAAAAATCTACTTTCGATGTCAGTCGTCGAAAAAAATGTTTTACGCTTTGAAGCATTGGTATTAGTTTGAAAATAGCAGTCGCAGCATGTGGACGTGTAAAGCAACACAAGCTGAACCAACAGATGAACACAGACTGATTATAGTGTCGAAAAAGAAGAGGAACGTGGGTGGCAACCCGAACCAAAGAGACATAAGGTTAGCTTAACATATGTTTCTACCAAAGCCGGCTCCAGTTAGCGAGTGCGGCAATATACAATTGAATAGTGACAGAGTGTATTCACTCCCATGCGAGGGTCCCGGGTGGTGTAGCTTGAACAAACGTCCACGTACGATCAGTAGAGTTAAGCAACGCTGTTTCTGGTCAGAACTTGGATGGGAGTTTCACGGCTGCTTCTCTCGGCGTCTCGTGGTACGGCTGCCACGGAAAAAAGTTATTCCCGGTTGTCATAATAACATCATGACAGTCGTTAGTAGGGTTGGAAGTCCCCATAAATGTACAGCGACGCCTATAATTTTCCTAACGGCTGTTGGCTGACTACAAAATAAATAAATAGATAAAGTAAAGAAATAGAGATAGGTTTTACACACGACCTTCAACCTGTGATTAAGATAAACTGTTTAGGTTGTGAGTGTTGGAGAATAGGAGCGGTATATCTGTTCTGTTAGACATCGAAGAATGGATCGAATTTTTAAGTCTTAAACAACTATTATTCGACCATTTTGATTCAATTCAATACATCGATGTAAGATTGCAAGGAAGCCAGAAAATTGTAGATGTATTGAGACACAGTGATTGAGGATGTCCCGAGACCCAGACGAGCTCGACGTCCTTTTCCCTTGCCAATTCAACTAAAGCGTCTCCACATTCCTGGAAAAGAGCTGATCTTGTCCTGCTCCAAAAGATTGTTTCTAGTGTGGCCTGGCTATCAGAGCAATTATAAATTGTTTTTCCTGGCGATGTCCTAACTGTGGTATGTTAGAATTTAGATTGCTGTTCCTTTTGTCACTTGTTTATTGTCAGCTTGACACAACTTGTGTACTGTAGTTTTTAGTCGAATAAAGCCTTAATTCCGAAGGTTTTCTTACTACAATTTATTCGACTAAAAAAAATTTTGCATGATGGACAAGTTTTTACGACCTGAAAGATTCGATACAGATCCAAACACCGCTAAAGCTTCCCAAGAATGGATTCATTGGTTGACGACATTTGAAAATTTTGTGGCATCCATCGAGAAAGTTAGAGAAGAGGATAAACTGAAACTACTAATAAATTACCTAAGCCATTCAACCTACGAATTTATAACAAACTGCGATTCCTACAAGAAGGCGATCAAAATTTTAACTGACATATATGTCAAACCTAAAAATGAAATATTTGCTCGCCATTGTCTTTCAACGAGAACTCAACAACCAGGTCAGACAATAGATCAGTTTTTAAATAATTTAATAAGCCTCGCTAAAGACTGCAATTTTCAAGCTGTGAGCGCTGAAGAGCATAGAGATAATTTTATACGAGACGCTTTCATCAATGGACTAAATTCCCCTCAAATTCGCCAGCGTTTGTTGGAAAATAATACTTTAAACTTAGAGAATGCTGTTAGTCAAGCAAGGGCACTGGAAACCGCTCAGAAACAATCACTAGCTTATTCTTCACCCGAATATATGACTTGTTCATCACAAGAAATTAAACCCGAAGATGATCAAGAGATATTACGTACCTCATCTCTTGCTGCATCTGCTGCTGCTACTGCCACGAATGGTAAATGCTATTTTTGTGGAAATAATCGGCACCCACGAAGCATGTGTCCTGCTAGAGAAGCAATTTGCAGAGCTTGTTCCAGGCAAGGACACTTTTCTAAAGTCTGTCAAAATAAAAAACTGAGAAATAAGTCGACTAATGCGTCAGTTGCTCCTATATCAGGATTAACAGCTGCAGCCCCTCAATGCTTGGCAAAATCATTAACCAAAATTTTTATAAATAATACTCCAGCTGATGCTTTGATTGACACCGGAAGTTCGGATTCCTATCTAAGTGAACAATTCGTCAAAGAGCAGAATATAACTCTTTTCCCAAGCTGTGGTCAAATTTTAATGGCTACAACTTCTTTATGTTCACAAATAACTGGTCATTGCCTCGTTTCTATTAAACTTAAGGATAACCTTTATGACAACGTGAAAATACAAGTATTACCAGATTTATGCTCCGATGCCATTATTGGACATGACTTGTTGTCTCAACATTCTAAAATTGAAGTTAAATTTGGTGGATCAAGACCCCCGTTGTCAATATGCAGTTTGGCTGTAGCAAAAGTCGACGCTGCATCACTTTTTAGTAATTTATCTTCCGACTGCAAGTTCATAGCAACGAAATCCAGACGACATTCAGAAGAAGATGCACGGTTTATCGGAGCAGAAATAGAAAAACTTCTCTCTGAGGGAGTTATAGAAGAAAGCAACTCGCCTTGGAGGGCACAAGTGCTCGTCACGAAAAACGAAAACCATAAGAAACGCATGGTCATCGATTATTCTCAAACAATAAATCGATTTACATACTTAGATGCTTATCCTCTTCCAAATATTGAACAGATAGTTACGTCAGTTTCCAAATACGAAATATTCAGTACTATCGACTTACGTAGTGCTTATCACCAGGTCCCTATTCAGGAACAAGATAAAATCTACACAGCATTTGAAGCAAATGGACGATTGTATCAATTTACTAGAATACCGTTTGGAGTTACCAACGGAGTAGCATGTTTTCAACGAGTTATGGACAGCATTATTAAAAAAGAAAATCTGCAAGGAGTTTACGCTTACTTGGACGATGTCACTGTATGTGGAAACTCACAACAACAACATAATGAAAACCTAAAAAGATTTATAGAAGCCGTTAACAAATACAATTTAACTATCAACACAGAAAAAAGCAGTTTTAATAAGAAATCGATTAAACTACTAGGATATTTAATAGAGAATAAAACGTTGAAGCCAGATCCAGACAGATTAAAAGCTCTAATAAACATTCCTGTACCTAAAGATTCCAGAGCGTTGCAAAGGGTGCTTGGTATGTTTGCGCATTACTCCAGGTGGATACCTAGATTCTCTGAAAAAATTCATAAACTCGTTCAAACTAAAACCTTCCCATTAACGTCTTTAGCTGTTTCAGATTTTAAAAAAATAATACAGGATATTTCCCAATCCGTAGTAATGGCCATCGACCCAAACATACCCTTTACAGTCGAAACAGACGCTTCAGAGCACGCCATTGCTGCTACACTGAGTCAGTCCGAGCAACCAGTAGCATTCTTCTCACGGACGCTATCTAAAATTGAGCAAAAACATTCGGCAGTGGAAAAAGAGGCTTACGCAATCGTTGAAGCTTTACGAAGATGGCGCCATTATTTGATGGGTAGACATTTCCGACTCATAACTGATCAAAGATCTGTCTCTTTTATGTTTGATATGAAACATAACAGAAAAATTAAAAATGAAAAGATTCTTCGATGGCGTTTAGAATTGTCGTGTTACAGCTATGATATCGTATACCGTCCTGGAACAGAAAACACAGTTGCGGACACTTTTTCAAGAGTTTGCGGTTCCAGCAGCGGAAACACCCTTTATGATCTTCATCAAGCATTGTGCCATCCAGGAGTTACAAGAATGACGCATTGGGTCAGATCTAGAAACCTTCCGTATTCAGTACTTGAAATAAGAAAACTCACTGCTAACTGCCCAGTATGTGCTGAAGTTAAGCCAAAATTCTTCAAAAACACTAATGCCCATCTCATTAAAGCAACTGCTCCATTCGAGAGATTAAACGTAGACTTTAAAGGACCATTACCGTCAGTAACACTAAATAAATACCTATTAACAATCGTTGACGAATACTCACGCTTTCCTTTTGCAATTGCTTGTTCTGACATGACTTCTACTTCGATTATCAAGTCTCTCAATCAACTTTTTTCCATATTTGGAATGCCCCACTATATTCATTCTGATCAAGGACCATCATTTATGTCCAAGGAGTTAAAATCATATTTGCATGATAGAGGTATTGCTACAAGTCGTACTACTCCATATAATCCTGAGGGAAACGGTCAAGTCGAAAGGTATAATGGAATAATTTGGCAAACGATTTCGTTAGCTCTAAAATCTCGACGATTAAAAATAACTCAATGGGAGGAAGTACTAGGAGAAGCCCTTCATTCAGTCCGTTCCCTTCTCTCTACTGCAACTAACTGTACGCCTCATGAGAGGATGTTTCAACACCAACGAAAATCAACTTTTGGAAATTCCATTCCTTCATTTCTTTTGTCACCAGGCCCGGTCTTACTAAAAAACCATGTAAGAAATAAATATGACCCTTTTGTAGAGGAAGCTGAATTAATTGAAGCAAATCCACAATACGCTTTGATCCGCCGTCAAGATGGACGGGAATCTACAGTTTCGGTAAAGCATTTAGCTCCACGAGGCGATGCTACTTTACTAAAAGAAATTACCACTCCTCATAATGAAATAGAAGCTAATATTTCCGACATTGTTCCTGAAGACAATGAAAATTGCGATGATAATGATCATACAGAAAATTTGCATAAATCAAGCAGAACAAGGCGATCGCCAAAATATTTAGAAGATTACCAGCGTTATTAAATAGGGAGGGGTGAATGTGGTATGTTAGAATTTAGATTGCTGTTCCTTTTGTCACTTGTTTATTGTCAGCTTGACACAACTTGTGTACTGTAGTTTTTAGTCGAATAAAGCCTTAATTCCGAAGGTTTTCTTACTACACTAACCTCGTTCCTTGTTGCCACCAATAGCATGGCATAAACTTCTGCTGGGAATACCGTGGTGAATCTTCCTAAAGCATAGATATCTTGTACCCCTCGGCCCTCCATATAAATTCCTGCTCCATAGGATTGCCTTTTTGCCACTTGAGAACCGTCCGTGCAGCATATTAAGGTGTTCGGCTGGAGCTTAACCCTTTTCTGCTCCCACTGTTCCCTTGTTGGTATAGTGAGAGAGTATCCTTTTTCTAACTTTAGTCTGTCCCCTGCTTCGGTTATCCTGTAGGCTGATAGAGGCACCGGAAGATACTTTAACACCAAAAATTTTCCATTGCGATTTGTAAAAATGTTTTTCGGCATATCTGAAAGTTTCCAATTAACTCCTAAGTTTCTGCTCCAAGCATCCAGCGTAGATGCAGTTTGGAAACGGATTTAAGTACAAACCCTTCCTCGGATCTGTTTCTGCAGCCCTTTGCTCTACAACCAGTCATGTTGTTGAAACTTACTAAAGTTTAAAGAATAATTTTAAACCTTACGGATTTGACTGACACTTTATGTCAAATTAATAGTTTTTTTTACAAAGTTGGTGAAACTGACAATTCGTGTGTCAGCTTTACCAACCTGGTTTTTTCAATATTTTATTAAATCTTGGTAGCCATGAAAAAGTAATCCATTTTTTTGCCATTTGCTCTACTCTTACTAAAGTATTATACAGGTACACTAGATTACTGTAGAGTCCATATATTAATGGAGGGCCGCAAATCCGCCATATTGGCTCCAAAGAAAGGACGGGAATATTAAAATGTCAATACGTCATTAGTAGCCAGTAAAATTATCACTGTACTGAGTGCCACCTACGTACAAAGGCTGAACTATTTTAAGCAGAGAAACACATATCAAAGCTTGAACTGCCAACACGGCATTTACCCACAATGAGGTATACAAGTATGTGTTATTTTGCATTCATTTACTAAACTTCTGGTTCAAATAATTTGAACTTTCAGTATCATATCTTCTTCTTCTTCTTTACCCAGCCGTCTGAGTCCACTGCAGGACATAGGCCTCCCTTGAACGCTTCCAGTTTTCGCGGTCTTGTGCTTCCCTAATCCAGCGATTTGATATTCTTTTGATGTCGTCTCCCCAACGTGTAGGGGGTCTTCCTCTACTTCTTTTATCGGTACGTGGTCTCCACTCAATCAATCGTTTAGTCCATCTATCATCCGTTAGCCTTGCAACATGTCCAGCGTATTGCCATTTAAGGTGTGTAATTCTCTCGATTATGTCAGTTACTTTTGTTCTTCTACGAATCTCTGTGTTTTTAATCCGATCTGACAGTTTGACTCCCAACATTATTCGTTCCATTTTACGTTGGGCGATTTTTAGCTTCTTTACGCTGGTTTTTGTGAGTGTCAATGTCTCTGAGCCATACGTCATGACGGGCAGGACACATTGGTCGAACACGTTGCGTTTGAGACTTGTGGGGATGTCACTTTTGAAGATGTATGATAGTTTTCCATACGCTGCCCATCCGAGCCTGATTCGCCTTTGTAGTTCGTGTGTTTGATTATCCCTATGTATTCTTAACTCATGACCCAAGTATTTATACTCCCTGACTTCCTCTATGTTATCTTGGTGTAGCGTGATTTTCCCCGCCAGTACTAGGTTTGTCATGATTTTTGTTTTTTCTTTGTTTATGTGGAGACCTATTTTTTCTGTTGCCTTTGCAAGTTCTTCGAGCATGGCTTGTGCCTCGTTTATATCTTCAGTAATGAGTACAACGTCGTCGGCAAAGCGCAGGTTGTTCAGCCGTTTGCCATCGATATTTATGCCTTTATCTCTCCAGTCTAGTTGTTTGAATGCATATTCCAGTACTATGATGAAAAGTTTTGGTGACATTGTGTCCCCTTGTCGCATACCTCGCTCAAGTGGGAACTTGTTAGAGTCTTGGTGTAACTTAACATATGCTGTTGAGTTTCTATAGATATTGTATATTAGTCGGGAGTAGCGGTAGTCGATACGGCATTGACTGATGGATTTTATTATATAGTGGGTTTCTACGGTGTCAAACGCTTTCTGAAAGTCTACGAATACCAATACCAGAGGTCTATTGTATTCGATTGTTTTTTCAATTAAAGTTTTTAATGTTAGGAGGTGATCGTTTGTTCCGAATCCTGGTCTAAAGCCTGCCTGTTCTATCGGTTGATAAAATTCGAGTTTTTTCTCTAGTCGGTTGGTAATTATTCTAGTGAAAAGCTTATATAGGTGTGACAACAAGCTTATAGGTCTATAATTTCCTATGTCGGTAGGGTCTCCTTTCTTATATATTATCACCATAAGAATGTTATCCCAGTCTTTGGGAGTAACCGAGTGTGAAAGGCAAAGGTTGAAGAGATTCCCAATTTTTTCGATGAGCCTTCTGCCGCCTGTTTTGACAGCTTCAATTACTATGGCATCTTCTCCTGGTGCTCTATTATGTTTCATTTGTCCTAGTGCGTTATATATTTCATTTAGCGTTATGTCGGGGATCTCCTCTGATCCTTGGTTTATAACTCCAGTCCTTTCTTTTATTTCGATGGGTTCTTCTTGTCTTTGTATTGTACTCCTGTATAAGTCTCTGTAGAACTCTTCCACTATTTGTAGTTGTTCGACTCTATTCGACGTAATTTCTCCGTTCTTTTTCTTGAGTTTTATTATCTCATTTCGGCAGGTGTGAATTCTCTTTCTAAGGACCTTCATACCTTTGTTCTCCTCTATAGTCCGTTGAATGTGGTCGTTATTGTACTTTCTGGTGTCTTTTCTAAGGCTTTTCGATATTTCTTTATTGATGTTTCTTATCTCTTGAAGAGCAGAGTTCTGGTTTCGCATATTTTTTCGTTGTTCCATGAGATTGAGTGTGTGTGTACTTATTTTTGTTTCTTTTGTTTGTTTCGGGCAGTGCTTTTTCATGGCTTGAGTGATAGTTTTTGTTATTATTTGATTTAACTCATCAATGTCTCTTGTTGTGCTATCTTGTAATGCCTGGGTGATTGCCTCTTCAAATTTTTTTATGTTGTCAGGAGTTTCCCATTTGAATTTTGGTTTTTTCCTTATTATTCTATTCCTTTCTTTTTTCAGGTCAATAGTTATTATGGCCCTGACCATGCGATGGTCACTTCCTACTCCAATTTGGTTTAGTACTGTGACGTCTTGGAAAATCGATTTTTTGTCAGTTATTATGAAATCGATTTCGTTTTTTGTTTGTCCATTCGGACTGACCCACGTCCATCTTCTGGTCGGTTTTTTGTAAAAGAAACTATTCATGAGATATAAGTTATTCTCGAGTAAGAAATTTATCAGGGTTTCACCTCGTGGGTTTCTAGATCCAGTGCCGAACATTCCTAGAGCGACCTCACTCTCGTCCGATTTGGTGCCAATTTTTGCATTGAAGTCCCCACATATGATGTTGAAGTGGGTCTTTGTCTGTTCCAATGCTGTTTTGATGTTGTCATAAAAAATTTCTATTTCGTCGTCGGAGTGATCAGTTGTCGGTGCGTAGGTAGTTATGATTTTAAGGTTGTACCTGGCGTTGATCCTTAATATTATAGATCCAACGCGTTCTGATATTGATCTTACTGAGATAATATTGTCTTTATGTTGTTTATTTATAAGGAATCCAATTCCTCCCAAACATTGATCTTTGTTCCCGTTATAGTACAGCATATGTCCTGAATTTAGAGTTCTCAGACCTTCTTCTTTTTGCCGTACTTCACACAGTGCTATGACGTCCCATTTGGTCTTCTTTAGTTCTTCTTCTAGTTCGATGATTCTTGATTCTGTAGACAATGTTTGGACGTTATATGTAGCTATTTTGAGTTTGAGTGGTTTCAGCTTTTTGTGAGTTCTTGATCCATTGTTTGTATCATCAGTGGTTAGGGGTTTCTTATTCCGTTTCCATTGCTGTGGTCGGTTTTTGTGACAGCCTGGTCCATCCCGGTGTTTCTTAGCACCCTCTGCTCGCTGCTCGACTTGGTTGCTGTCGTCTCCAAGCTTCAACAATCCGCCGGGGACTGAGGGCCGTGGTATATTCGTTCTGTTCATGTTGGGGGTAGTTGGCCGTACTTCGCCACGTTGGCCAAACAGGTTGGCGAAGGGAAATAGGATGTGGGTTGGGTGTGCTAGGGTAGGTAGGAATTTTTGGTTAGGACAAGATTATTCCCCAAATTTCAGGAGGTAGAGAATAATCAAGACTCGCGTAGGCAAGGGCGTTTCCCTGAAGTAGGCTTATCCTTCACCGGGGTCGTGATGGAGTGCCCACCCGCTACCGTTTCATTAATTAGCTGGAAAGAAAAAGTAGAGCAAGATTTGAAAAAACTGAAAATTATCAACTGGGAATTAACAGCACTCGAAAGGAAGACATGCTGACTCGCTGATATATCAAATACAAAGTCAGGGCCTCCTATTCGAATTTTTATTATTTTTTTTGAAAATTTTGTATAGCCCCGTATTTTCATAAGAATTTGAAATAAAATTGTAGGCTTTAATTGTAAGTTTTTTATATGTACATTATTATTAGTAAAGCATTTACCTTGTTAAAAAGAATATTTGCGAAATTCTAAAGTTCTGTTAAATATCGTTGCAACAAACATGAAGTGGACGGTTACCTAAAAAAATATAAATCCAAATAAATTTTACAAATATGCTTCAAGTTGCTAAAAGTTATTTAAAAGTGATGTGGTTGTAGCTACTTTAAATACATATAAAATCAGAATAATAAAAATATGTACGGGGGGTAATACAAAATTTTCCAAAAAATTATAAAAATTCGAATAGGAGGCCGTGACTTTGTATTTGAGCATATCTTTTGATTCTAAACAACTTTTCTTAATAAAATTTTGCCATATTTTTTGAAATAAGGTAACTTTATTCTTGAACGAATTTCATATTTTTTGTCCTGCCCTGTATGCTGTTTGACTTGAAGCCATTCTAAGGGAATCTGTTATGGTTATCTAACATGCACTAACTTTTGGCTGTATTTAAATTTTACTTTTAAAACTAATAAAAACAAATCCCATTTGTTGCACACTAAATGGACCACACTGTATATTAATTGAGTTCCCAGCATAAATCCATTTAATAATTTAAACCATTTCTGCTACCGTGTACTGCATTTTGAAATTTCTAATAAAAGATGCGTTTAATTTATTTAAAATATGAGCATCCATGAAAAGTTTTGAAAGTGTCCATTGGTATATTGATAAATTTTGGTATGTTTTATCTCTGTCGTACCTACTCATTTTATCTGTTTATCCCGGTCGCACTCATTAATTTCCCATGTCCGGAATACAATCCGGACAATTTTGTATATGGTTGAGGGTACACACATAATCTACAAATTATTGATTGATATACTAGTAAATTGGTAACATTGAGAATTATAGTACTCTGCTTTACTCTCAATAATCACTCAGTAGTACTCCTCTTTGCCGCTAGGCGCCGCCACAAGTTTAAAACCGGAAATCAAAATCTTTCCCATCCACATTACGACGACAGTTGCTGCCCAATTGCTTCTAGTTCAATATCACACCTAACACTGTCGCTAGCAAACGTCAGCAGTTCGTACAGACACAGAGCCTTCTCCGACAATTCGTCAAAGTTTTGTAATGTAACCTGTAGATTTTGAATATAATCCCCAGGTTGAGTTAGCGCTCGCGTTATTGCTGTTGAATAAAATTAAGGAAACTTTAAGTTCTTCAATTGTGCTAGTTTTCGTCCATTAGAGTGCGAACTCTGTACAACTCTTCCACAGTTTCTCTCCCCAGGTAAACATCAGATCCGTCCTGACCCTGTATGCGTAACACCTTCACCGCTTGAATGGTTGTGAGTGATAGGAGTATGGGTTCCAACTGAAGCGGTGGCCACTGTCCAGCTCCAGAATAAAAATAATTTGTTATAATTCCCTCATTTTCTAACAGGATTTCCCACTCGGGTTCCAGCAGCTGAACCCAATTATTGTGATTTCCACGTATTTGTATTACTGGTACAAATCCACCGCTGGGTTGTAGACCCACACATACAAACTTGTACTTGTACTACGGCCAAGGAGCACTGGACACTTTTGCGGTTTAAACTTCGTGACACCATCGAACACTGCTTGCCCGCTCTTCACTAAGCCACGAACTTTGGTAATGATTTCCATTCTTAGTTGCACTGAATAAGAAGATGTTCTGCGATTCCTACTCCTGCCTTCCCTTTTTTATCTACTTTTCGAAGGTAGTGGTAGAAGGGAGTCACAAGGTTGCCCACGGTCACGGTCAAGTAGGACGAGTACCAAAACTAGTGGTGGGGAGGGGGGGGGGATTGGTCAGTTAGAAATAGAATTTCAACGAAGTAGCAGTTAAGCGAATCGAGTGTGCGTAGGAGCGTTAAAGTAAACTATAATGCCGCTGGATAAATTTGGAAGGCATCACTTTGGCCATCCCTCAGATCATTCCACTGATCCTCCTCAACTGTTTCTTTTCGAGAACTTGGCGGATTTTTACTATGAAAAAGACATACACTTTACAAGTCTAGGAGTTAACCCTGAAGGCTGGTATATTCTACTATCCGGTAAGTTAAACTATACAGTTCAATTCGCTGAGGCTGTGATATCTTCTGTCAATACGAATCCTGCAACTCCTACAATTATTTTGAATGATAGCCATCTTAGCGCTACAGAGTTGACTGGAAAGACCTTGAAAAGGGGTGACGTGCTGAAATTTAAAGCAGTCAACGATATTCCTGTTATGGATGTGGAATTTCATCTCAAGGCTCCCATCCTAGTGGAGTCGCCCGGTCAGCCTTGAACAGCTATTCCCCCCCTCCCACTAATTCTGGATTACCAACTATATAAGCGTGTCACAGCCTTACAGAGTAATAGTAGCTAGTTTTCATTTAACCATGTGTCTCGAAGTATTTCCACCATACCTCCGCCGTTACGAGCACCGCATCCAGACCTACAAAAACTGGACTGGCGTCATACCTGCAGCCTTGCTTGCACGGGTTAGATTTTTCTACCTTCAAGACAGCGATGAAGTGCAATGCTTTTGTTGTGAAATTCGTATCCACAAATGGGTACCGGAAGATGATCCCCTAGAGAAACATTTGCGCTGGTCCGAACATTGCGTCTTTGCGAAGATGTGTAAAAAGTTACAACAATTACAAAACGGGTTAGAAGAGGTCAAACAATTTTTGGTTGCGGATCAACTTAACATAAGTGATGCCTTACAAAGAATTAGTGCACTAGACTTGACAATTCCTAATTAATGTATTTATACTTAATAAATGATGTATAACACTTTCTTCGTTTTATTCATTGTCGTTGTTCCTTTAGCCGTTTTCACAAGTACATTCTTCTACGTACTGTCGTAGATCTACACCAAACATTTCTACAAGCTACAATATGTGCAGGATTACTTTCGAGATCGTCTACATGGTACCAACGAGCGAGCATCATTTCAACAATATGAATCTCACAACCCCGCAACCTCCTTGAACTCAAAAGCTGAAGTCCTTGACACAAAATATTTTTTCTTTGGAGTGTTCTGAGACAAGGTCAGGTCAAGGTTGTCACCCCCCCCCCCTCCCCCACCACTCGAGTTATGTCATTGCAGGGCCATTAGAAGCGTTTACAAGCGGGCTCAAGAATGCTTGGAGCAAGAGGGTGATGTTTTTGAGCATCTAATTTGAATTTGGTTTTTTTAAGTTCATAGAATAATTTGAAATAAACGATATTGTTTCACTTCATGGATATTCTTTTTAATTTCTATTTTATGATAAGGCAAAATTGCCACTAACACAGCCACCTTGACGAATTTGAAAAATCATCAATACCTTTGTCATTTTTGACATTAGGATAAAAGGACATAGGACACTTTTTGTTCAGAATTCAATTTCCTATCGATTGTGAATATTGTATACCTACTGAGTGTCCGATTTGAAAAAATGGAACTTTTTGATATAACTCGCAAACGCGTTGTTCGATTTTGATTCCGTTTTCACCATCGTAATTGGCAAAAAAATACTACTAGTTTGCCTATTTAACTGACTTTATAGCTCCAATAATAACGAAGTTAGCAATAGTGCCGACTTAACTTTGAAAACGCTGTATAAAAACGGTAAGCATTTGCTGGGACATTCAATTTAAAAATCGATCAAAGGTTCCAACTGCAGTCTATCTTTTTCTAATATGATTCAGAGTAGGCCATGAACATATATTTTTGTAAGCGTGTAGATAGAAATTAAGTTAAAAACCAGCTTTTGATGTTGATTACAAATGAAGTTAGCAAGGTAACTCAATTAAAATTTCCACTTATTTTCAAAAATTTGTAACGAAAACAACAATAAATAGCTTGCTTAGTTTTATTTTGTTAGCTGTTTTGGGATTTTGAAAGCACATTTTACAAAACCTTGTAACAACTTTTGCAGTGTTCAACCAGCTATCAAAAGTGGCTTTAGTAATATTTTTAAGGTTGGGTTAGTACACCCTAAAAAATATTATAGAGGTCACAGCCTTCTCTGAACCATATTGAAAAAAGAATGCTTTATACTGTACCTTTTGATAACATTTGATGTGACATATGACAGACTAGTGAGTCACCCGAACTACGCGTCGGTTCGCTAATTTAAGAGAGGTTCATTAATATAAATTAAAAACAAAAGATGCATCGGCCGGGAATCGAACTCGGGCCGCCCGCGACATAAATTCCATGGCATCCCGTTGTTAAAACATCTCACGGTATATTATGTAACAAGTTTTATGAACGTCACTTTAGTCACGAGTTTTTTTAGGCACGAGCACTACGAGTGTTTAATAAACGAGTGTCTAGACGAGTTTATAATATAATGTGTTACATACTATACTTTTTCTAGGACCACAAATTTAGACAATATAACATATTATTTTATTAAGATTTGTAATTTTATGTTAGGTTAAATTATGTTTGACCAACGTCAAAGTTGACTGTTGAAAACTAGCTTGATTTTATTTTGGCTGTGGCTAATAAAGCAAATACTGCACTGTCTGAACCTAACTTCACCCCATGACTAAAACGTCGTTGTCAACTTCAGCACAGAATAATACAGAATGGCCTGTCAGCTGAAAATTCAGCTAGTTTTTTCTTTGCGCATGCGCGAGTTCTGGTGGTGTGCCGTCAGCTGTTTTCCATATTTTACACGTGTACTTGTGGCGGTCAATAACCCCTTATAAGAAGGTTATGTTTTTTTGTACAAGTGGTTTTAAAATATTAATTACATATGAGTGCACAGAAAAGATCTTTTGGTGGCAGATGGTGTACTGTGCATTTCCATATAAATCGCATGGATTTTAAACGTACGGATTATTTCTGTTCAGTTTAAAATTTAAGCGCATAATTTTGAATTTACCGCCTCTGCACACCACTAGGATCATGGCGGACAATTTCAAGGTCACAAAAATTGAGTATGCTGACATCAAAAGCGCCGACACAGAGAGGCCATTCTGATTTAGGGTATTATTCTGTGACTTCAGCCTGCGACTAAAAGAGACTCTTTAGTCACAGGTTATGAAGGCATGATTAAAAGGTCACTTAGGGACGTGTATGTTAGTATGTTAAATGGCATTTCAGTTACAGGAGTAGAAAAAGTTCATTTAATCAACTAAAATAATAATAATTCATGGCTAATGGACTTAGGAATTGTTCTAGTTTTTTTACGTCAAAGGTTGAGGTGCGCACCTTGTAAAAAGTCAGTCAAGAACACCCCCCGCCCCCCCCCCCCTGGGAGGCCATGGACCTTTACGGACCGTAGTGCCGTAGTGCCAAGGAGTAAGTAAGTAAGTAAGTCGGTACATAAATCCTAATTTGAAAAAGATAAAGCCTTAAACAAAACAAACTGTTGCCATAAGCCATGGAAATTAATACCTAGTAACTTTAATTAAGTACAAGTTTAATCGTGAAATAAGATATGTCTCGGTCTGGGTCAGTTTTGCCAGTGGGGCAGAATGAACAAATTCAAATTTCCTGCAAAAAATGTAGTTCTAACGGCTGGCATCATAGTATAAGATGAGTCATACCTCCTACTACAGTCTGAGTGAAAGTAGTTGTGTTATGTGGCAGCTGTGAATGAAAGTTAAATTTTGTGCAATTCGGAACTGGTAAGTCAAGTATTATTTATATGAATATTTTACGATTCTTTGCCCAGCGTTCAGAAGAAAAATAAATATGCGACCAGATAAGAATTAATGTTAATAACTAGTTTAGTTTATGTGTCTGTAAATTTTGTTATGTGCAATAATTCTTAATGCAGGAGCAAAATGTATCTTTATTCGGCGGCGTACCTACATCAAAAAGGAGAAAAGTTGTTCACGAAGTTCGTTTAAATAAATATAATAAATGCAAAACCTTGCTGCAACCTCGAGAATTAACGACCAATTCCGTTTTTTTAATCGATACATGTGTCTTTCTACAATTAGTAGCAAACGACAATTATTGCTAAGTGTCTAATTAGTGAATTTTGAATTGAATTTTCCATTCTTTCAGTCGAATTATTGCAAAATCGGGGAAGTATGAACTCAACACGCGCTCCAGCGCAATCAGCGTAAACATTTTGTTTGTGGCGTACACAATTTTGATCAAGGTACACTATCGATGATACTGCTAATTAACAGATATAGCTTGGCGAACTCATTGTTTGATTACACTTGCTCAATTCTCGGCGATGTTGTGGGGCTAATCAGTGCACTGCGAATCCGGAACAATACAGCCCTTGCGAGAGTTTGGATCAGGGGCGGATGGGGTGGGGTAAACCGGCCCGGGAAACCATTAACACCGGCCCGGTCCATTTTTAATTAAAAAATTGTTAGGCACTTATTACTAAGGGAGCTATAAAAATAAGTACATACTTATTCGTATTTTTCAAACGCTTTTAACATTTCTCTAAGTAAAAATACATAATATGTCCATGTTAGGATAAATTTAATAAAAACTAATGGCAACTAGTTCCTGGTCCTGTGCATTGGTATTCTACAGAAAAAAATTGTGAAACACATCATATTTTTTTTAAAAGTGGGCCTACATATCCGCTTATATTGTTGTTTTCATAAATATAGATATTAATATGTCGGTGCTTAATATAAAAGCGAGCCTTTAAACAAATCGCTTTGGGATATGGAATACCCCCTAAGGTAGGGGGATCCGGGGGCCTCCCCCGGAAAATTTTTGAAAATTACATGCTTGAAAACCACATTTTCCGCTATTTTAGCACTTGAAAAGTAGTTGAGTAAAGGCAAGATCTTTATCAAAAATTAAGGTTTTCTCATGTAGTTTACTTACTTTTACAAGACATTTTTATATTATTTTTATTATATCTAAACTAGCTGCACGCTGGAAAAAATAAGTAACTCATTTTATCATAATGATCACTTATTATATGTAAGTCCAAGTAATAAACTGTTTTAAGTATAACACTGTAATGGTTAAAAAGTGACAATATTTTCTTGTGTTCATTGATAATAAGAAAAAGTTGAAGAAAAATAATCTTAATGGTTATTTACGACAACAAACAAAAAAACTTTAGATTAAAAATACACACTTACTTTACATCAACAAAAACGAATGTTTAATATTAATATATAAATATATTCAAAAACTTGATATTCATTTTATAGACTAAACATTTTTACAGATACAGCGAACTAAGAAACTGAACTACTGCGTGTTGATTTTTTTACTAACCTAACAGCTTTTTGGCCAGTTGTTCACTGGTCCTGACTACTTCATCTATAATTACATCTTTATCCAAGTTGTAAAATAAGTCTCTTTCTATGTTCATGAAAAGGAGATTGGATATAGGGTCTTGGCTTAAAGTAGATGTAAGTCGATTTTTAACTATTTTAAGTTTAGAAAACACCCTTTCACAGGTGACTTGTGTACAAGGTATAGTTAGTACAAATTTGTAAGCTACATACAGGTTGATAAATAGTCCAGATTGTGCGAGTTCAAAAACAACAGAAAAGGCGCATGACAAAACGACTCTGACGCAACTATTTATAAATGTAGTTAAACAAATATCTTACTCACAAAAAATTTAAACCTTAATTTATTTTCGGGGTCGGGGGCCGCCATGAACCGGGGGCCCTCGGCGATCGCCGACCAGCCGACCTGGCCAGTCCGGGCCTGACTTCCTCATTATTTATTTTGTTTAAGACTGGAGCCTCAATATTCATAAGCATGAATGTTATGCTACTAATATTATTTCGGTTAAATCAGCGATTCTTTTTGTGTGCTGCGTGTTTTTATATATCTGTTTTTCAAGGGTCATAGCGATGGACCGGCCCCAGTTATGGCCGAAGCCAGCGGCCCTTCGAGAAATTTCCCAAAATCCAGACTGGCCCATCCGCCCCTGGTTTGGATGGTATTAGATGGTAAAAGGCAAATGTAAAGAAACCTAAAATGAAGTGTAAATTTTTGCACGCCTATGAATAATATATGGCAATAATAGAATTTTGCGGATGAAAATATTGGCAAGACTAACCCAAAAGAAGTATTACATATTCTGATGAAATTTAAACATTTATAAACACAATAATTAAGTTAAAAATTAGTTATCTGTTGATGGAGAAGCCTGATTGTTCCCTTAGGCGTTCAAATTTTGATATTCTATAATTTTGTAGGCTGGCGAAATATTCAATCGACACCATGAATTACATAATTCTACAAAAAGATTTGAGAGATTAAATTAGCCGTCGTTAATATAAATGCATAGTAGAAACAGCTGTTCGCCTGATAGTTTAGTATTTAGGTATATTATTAGTCAGCCTTATGCTCTACAGGAAATATAGATATTTTTTCTTGTTGTGTGTATAAACAAATAGGCTCTCTATTTGAATCCAGATCAACTCCTAGAGTCATTACAACAAATGATTTCCCTGACCTTGAACTGAGGTAAATAAAGTTAGAGAAATACCATTGCTATTGTGCTAGCTGGCAATAAGAAAGGGTAAAATTAAATTATAAATACGCCTGGGCGTCAGACCGTTCGATTAAAATTTTATGCTGACAACGTAGGGGCTCGAACTGCAGCAAACCACCGCACTACAATTTCACCCCCGGCTCGCATGGGACCAGCCACAGGCATTAAATGTTTTTCCATTGTTAGGACGTATGTTTGTTTTTCCGGTTCTAAAGTTGTGATGACTTTTAAAAGTGGGTTGTTACTTGCTGATATTGACTACGGCTAGGCAATGTCGTCAGATTTTGTTATTAATTTTGCAGTTATTTCCTAATACTTTTCTGCAGATGTTTAAGTGAATGTCATGTACACCTTTAATTAAGCCATTTACTTTACGAAGTCAATAACAGTCCCTATCCTGATTGTTTTTATTTTCTTAACATTGTTCTTCTATCATTATCCTGCCTTAGGTTGCAATTAGCAATGCTAAAGTCGTAATTTTATAATTTCCATTTTAATTTTATATCTTAGCCATCACCTTTTTTTCTGCTTCGTTTCGTCACATTTTTAACAATATTGCTATTTAAGTAAATGATATTACTATAAACAAATTCTTGTTGTTGAAAAAATGTTGTACCATTATAACAACGAAATAATCCGATAAATATCAACCACGTATAGGAATTGTCCTTTTGTAATCAACTAGCTATTAACTCCCAAGTACAGAACGATAATATCGTAATAACAAAACCAGTGGGCTCATTTTCGTCAGTTGTAATACAATGCTCGCCTTGAAATAAGTTTTAAATTCTGCTGGACAAACCATATTTCCGACAATTGTGACCGAAAAGTTGAACAACAGGGTCGATGATATTTTCTATATAGGTTATTTGGGTATGTATTATTTATTTTCTAATTGAGATGTAAACTGCCTCTATAAGTATACAAAATTAATACATCATTGCTATTGAAAGAGCATTGGTGCCAATCTGCAATAAAGAAATTTGCTAGTCGCCCATTTGGTGATTCAAATACAACAGTGCTTACAGCGCTCTCAATTTTATAGTCAGAGCCGTAGTTTAATATCAAATCAATGTTTTACATTTTCCAATGAGTTCATCAACAAAATTGTGTAAAATTTCTAGGTTTTTATGAATATTTGCTAATTCTGGAATTTATGCTAAGAAAATAATAATTGCTCTAGGAAAAAACGAATTGTTAAATATACCCACAAAAATGTAATTCACAAGAAAAATGTCAATCCGACACGATTATTGCAGAAATTCATCTAGTGACGTATTAATTTCAAAAGTTATAACTAAAGAGCGGATTTTTAGGCACTGAAAATGTAGAAAAAGGCAGGCAAATAGGCACAATAAAAACACAAAATAGGCATTAAAAAGTTTCAAATAGGCATCAACAATTCACACATAATACATAACATACAGTCGCGGCCAAAAAAACCGGGACACTTTTTTTTACCTCATTCTCAAAATGCGTCAACATGAGCAATTATGCTCGCTTTATCCGTATTTACAATGTGCTGGCATTTTTCAGAATTGTATAATCACTTTTGATGACATTTTTTAATTAGAATTGACAGTGTCAGTAATTGTTTTCACATTTTGAGAAGTAGGTCAAAAAAGGTGTCCCGTTTTTTCTGGCTGCGACTGTACATTGAAGAGTAACGTAGAAAACTGCGACTTAACTGTTAAATTTTCTCTCACAATAAGTAACTAATACTTGTTCTAAATTGCTTTCTGTAAAATTATGTCTCCAATCTGACAAAATATATTTATACCTTGAAAATGATCGCTCGACTTCTACGCTTGTTATAGGAACATATTTATATTTTATTAGATCAGAAACATTTACATCAAAGTCAACTTATTTTTTTTTTCACCACTAAGTACTTTAGATATCTTACTTAATACTCCTAGATCAGGATTTTTATTTAATACAGACTTTAGTTTGTCTGCTACATTCGTATGTTTTAAAGAGTCTTCGACTTCCTCCAAAATCTGGAAGAAATCGATTCAAGTTAAGCATGCAATCTGTAAATTAGTGATACTGTCAACTAAAATTCGAAGTAATGTAGATAACACTAGCTTATTTTCTATTTTTTTTTCTTGAATTAGGCACATTTTGGGCAGTAAAACTACAAATAGGCAGTAAACTAATGAAATAGGCATTATAGCCAAAATAAAATACATGTCAATAGACGTGAAAATATTTGATTCGCGCTTATTTATTACTTTCCCTAAAATTAAAGCTAAATCTACAAAAGGCATTTGCCTAAGAATCCGCTCTTTAGGTGTAACTGTTAGGATTTCAGGTGTATGTGAATTTCAAAAAAATGTGTCAAGTTCATTAAAATTCAATTGGTGTATTCTCAGCTCGACTTATAGATATTTCAGTAAAGTTTGTTACTATGTATTGTAATGGTTTACCGTCCAGAGCAATTCTGATTGCCTAAGTAACTAAATGAATAAGGTCAAGATAAGCACAGAATTAAACATTTTATTTATTGAAAGATAATCAGTACTTTACATTAATAAATGCACTTGATGTGAGCAGCAGTAACTAGTAATTTGAGGAATAAATATTAGCATGAGATAAGGCAGATTTCAGAACGGTTACGTTCAGAGTTTCAGATATGATAAATGTTCGGAAGGGCCGATGCGATTTAATTTGTGACTGACAGATTTGAACTTAGTAGCGTTAAACATAATGTAAATAAAATGATACAGAATGATCTGTTAAATACAGAAATTGGATGAGCGTTTAGTATTAAAAGTTTATGAGCCAGCAAACAGCAAATTAGCAGAAAGGTAAACGAAACTGCGAGCAAAATAATAATTACAATAGAGAAATGGAGAAATGTAAGGCAACCGATCGAAAGACAATTAGTGAGACGCTAAGGGAACTCAAGAGTATCAGTGCATTATAAACCAAAGTGATTTAAAATCAGAGCAAAGTGTAGTAACATTTCTTCCAAGTAAAGACAATTTCAGTAGAGTTAGGCAAAAACATGGCATCCAAACCGTAGTCCATAAGTTAAACATGTGATCAGACATAATTTCTTTTAAAGCATATGAAAATCTAGTTGCTAAGTTATGAGAAAGTCAATTGTCAAGTAGAAATCAATCAAGCTTAAATTTAACATGTTGAGGGCACATTAAGCTCCACATTGGTTGTATAAAATTTACAATAAAAAGTTGTTTGTGATACCAGTTACGTGTTAAAGTTATTCAGCAAGTTGCTAGGCATCTGTGGGTGTAATTTTCCAAAGTGTAGTTGCTCCCAATATAGTCGAATTAGGCCAGCAAGTTTCCGCTTCCAAGCGAGTTTTTGCCGTGGCGTTCTTCTAGTGACCCAACCAAGGGCGGAACACCTCTTCAAAAAAGGTAAACATTTACAGCAAGGAGTTAGTGCAGTCTCATACAAACTGGGGTTCGTCAAGACAAGACCTTTGCCGAAAAGTTCAATGTGTTTCCAGAGCCCCAGGTTTATTGAGCTTCGAGTAATTTAGCTGGGGTCCCTAAAAAGTGCGAGTTGGCGCGAAATTTTCAGTTTTCGCAGGAAATTGAACAAAAGCGAATCACGCGTAGGTTTGCGTCACACTAGAAACAAAACGAGGTTAGCCGTTGCTAAGTCACAGAATTAATCGTATTTACCTGATGCTTTCTTGCCGTTTTGGTGTTTTGAAATTAAAATTTTACGTTATTTTTGCACTGACGGATCCATAGGCGTAGCCAGGGATGGGCAGGGGTGGGCAGTTGCCCACCTCTAAACATTTATAAAGAGCAAAAGGCAGTTGATTTATAATCATTATTGCACTTCACATTCTACAGCATTTAAAAAAAAGCTACGATCTGCAGCAGATTTGCGGAAACTGATGATGTTTCAACTTATAATTTTTGTAATTTGTAAAAAATTCAATATAACTATAATAATAGTATTAGTTGATTGGGTAATTAAATTTATGCCCCCCTCTAACTGGAATCCTGGCTACGCCCTTGGACGGATCATCGTGTTTACGGCACCAAATTTAAAGGTTATTTAAACCTGGCAGTTGGGTTCTGTACATTTACCCTAATAATCGAAAGTAATTGTCACACAACAAATTATTTGTCATACAAAGTTATCTACTTAGTTTTATGAACCGACCCCTGACTTAAGAATGGTTTCATGTTCACCGGAGCTAAGCCCTAATTTATTGCAAATAGATAAAATAAGCAAAGAGCAATAAACCATTTATTTTTGGTAATTATTATTACAATCTTTTAATTTGCCGTAAGTTTGACAGGCAAGTTTTTAATTGAAACTTAACAATTTATAAAGAGTACTATCCCTTGCCCTAATTATAGTTTTATATATTTTTTTGTATTAATCGCATTACTAAGCGAAGCTACTATTACAGTATATCGCTGTTCGAGTTAAAATCACGTTTTTAAGGCTGAAAATGTATTTTCATATACTCGTATTATGGTACCTATACTTAGTAATGTAGTTCTCTAGCTGAGCTGCCATATCTATTAACTAGGTACTTATAAGTAAAAGCACTGTAGTTCGTTGGTTGAAGCAAATTATGGTGTTAGTTAGTACTGTAAAAAGCACAACTGTTTATTATTCCGATTAGAAAAATACGGTAACGATTATTTACGTTAATGTCCGGAAAATAATTTTTTACAGAACGAGGGAAATTTTTAACGTTTTATTTCATGCTGTATGTTGTATTTAATCGTTTGAAGAAAAATTATAGCCTTCGTTTGTTCTTCCAGAATAATCTGGTCGCCCTAATAAAATTCATTTTCCGGACTGAAATTACTTCCGTAAAAATAATAATACAGTAGAGTACGAAATAATAAATGTTATGAACAAACTGGACCGTGACTCAATAGATCGAAATTCATACTGGAAAATGAAAGCAATGATTACTAATTCTAATCTGTCGTATAATCATATGTTACCACTATCAGTCAACAATGTAACAATAAAAATACAGAACGTAAATGGCAGAATGATAATATCTCAGCAAGTCTAAATAGATACCTGTAACAATTTTGTTTACGTCCTTAGACCCAAATAGTTGATTGTCCATACGTGCACTATCAAGGAAGTTATGGCAGGTTACATAATTTTTTTAGCGTTATGCTTTGGAATACTTTTCGTAAGGGTGCATTTGGTACGTATTGCTTATTTTCTCTAACTGAAATTACTAATACTGACTATCGTTTTAGTATCAACAAAACAAATACATTATTGCTACAGAAAGGGCAGTGATTCCAATTTACAATAAACAATTGATTGATGCGTCCATCAATTTTTTTAAATATAACAGAACTTTCACCGCTTTAAATACTACACTGAAATTTAAGCTTGACTTGGGGCACGAACTTAAGGTATATAATATTGACACCTTTTGAGTGTAAGGTGATAGACAGCTTGGGACCTTTAACATGTCAAACAAAACAGGTCTTTATACAGGTAAGAATAGTGCTTCTGTGTCAGATGATTCAACAAAATGAGGAAAACAAATTCAGGCGATGAATTTCATGTAGTTAAAGTAATACAGAAAATGTAAATTTGTTAGAACTTCTAACGTTTGCGTGGATTTTTATCATCAGGTTAGGGTTAGGAAAAGATACACTTTCTCATATAAAAGAAATACTCTCGATCGCGTTTTTTCAACTTGACCTTGCTCTTCATACGCTGCAGAAGTCAATTTTTTATATCAGAGGGATATTTTTGCAATAAGGTAGCTTAATAAATGATTAAGCTTCCGCATTAATAATAATAGTACATTCTCTGAATGAAGTCATTTTTGGCAGTGGTCTATTATGATATGTTTTATCCGAAACCCTAGACAATGGAAAAAGTCCGATAAAACATATAATAATATAGGTCAACTTCGAGCCATATGTAAATCTTAGTAACCTGGAAATATGTTTAGTTAACATGTATTGGTTCCAACTTCTTGAACTATTAACAACTCAAACTACTAAGCTATTAGTTAGAATCTTATTTATTCTTGAATCTTTACAGGCAGATGTACAAGTGTATAAGTTCATGAGTAATGAATATCGTTTCTTCCCGATAACCTTGACCGTTGATGTTTGTAAATCCATAGACGACGATCTCTTCGGACTGGCAAACGTTTTCAGGTGTGGAAATTTCACGAAGTGCCCGCTTCATGAGGTAAAGCTTTTAATTTTTATCCTAAAATGTTAATTTTTTTATTCGTAGCGTTCTTATCATATTTGCAACTGGAGTGCTGATTATTTCAAGTTTCCACCACATATACCATCTGGACAGTACAAAGTAGAGCTTGCGCTCAAACACCTCCATGAACATCTATATACCATAGAATGGTATATAAAACTTTTCTACATAAAGCAATTCTAAATGGAGTATGATTAAGTGTAGTCTTGTGCAATTAAATAAATTATTTGCAAGCATTTGCTTTAACTGTATAGTTTTATGCTTGTAACAAGCCTAGGTAGCATAGTAGTAAGGGCGCAATGCTCGTAACAAGCGACTCCTCATCCTCGATTCGAGTCCGCGGACAGGCAGAAGCTTTTCAGAAGTCTACTGGAACCGATCCAGTAGCAACTGAGATCCAACTGCTCGACGTTGAAATACAATTAAAGGCACCTACATTGCCTTCGTAGTGTTTGTGTAAATTTACCTTTCCATTATGTGCATATATGACTTAAAAGACATTCTGTCTCCTTCATTGAAAGACGAAAACAAAGCCACAAGTATAATAGAAACATATGCTTTCTGCTACTATAAACTTCTCCTTATAAATTTATTACGATCGGTTATCGGCCGGAGTGGATTTTACGATAATTTTGCTACAGATTCAGAAATTGCGAACGCTCACAATCGCTTATTTGATTAATTTAGCAGGTACTAAATAAAAAACTTGAAGTGCTTCTCGTACCAATATTTCCGGAGCGCGTAGTTTGGAAGTGAGAGACTTTGAAACCCGACTGGGAAATTCCTGAGCTCTCCGATTTACGCCCGCTAGTGAAAACTGCTCGAAACCGATTTCGAACAATCTTTCTTTTCCTGACATGCGATTGTTCGTCGCTTGCTGTTTGTAATTGCATTATTGCCCGCTGCACAAGTTTTTCAGTTTTATATAATATTATCAACTGTAATAAGAATAATACACCGACCGACTTTATACCACTGCTTGTCGTCGATCAGAGAGAAGGTTAACGTTTTAATTTTACCGATAAAATAATGGATTAATAGTTATTTCCTCCGTAGCCTTGTTGGGGCACTAATAACAATCATTCATTTGGGGCATCAAATACTTTTGCTGAATCGATTCTGTGTAAAATGAGCTAAATCAGTTTCTACTTACCTTTTGCATTTGCGGGCCTAGAGTAAATTTTAATTGAATATTTATTGCGTCACTTAGCTTAGCTGGTAGAGTATACTGGAGTATCTGTAATTCGGCATTGTGCTGATGTTGTTCGTGTCACCCCGTATATTATGTGCTCTCTAGTCTCGGATGGTATATGAATATTATTGTAAATAAACGAATTACGATTTGCTACTAACCGATGTTATTTAGTTTTGTTCTTGAGTTTCTTTCAGCTTATTTCGTGATAAGTTATTGAACGTGGCGTCCTTATTGAATGACACATCGTTAATCCTAATCTATATATATACAGTGTGTTTCACTTTACATAGAAGCACCCCTGTATTTTCTTTGTTTTTATATGAATCGATTTGAATTTTTTACCAGTTGTACAACTCACCAAGAGGCATCTATTCATGTTCTTGAGCGCAAATGACGTTATTATCCTGGCCTACTACGAACATGGGTCCTATTGTCAATATTTTGCATCGCGTTAGAGTTACAGCAAAAAATTATTAAGAAAAGTTGTTTAGAATCAAAAGAATACCCCAAATACCGATTTTCGTTTAATAATTCGAATTTTTAATTTTCATCCATAAATTTGTCAAAGTCCCAAATTTCAACTTTTAATTTGGTATCAAATGGTGCCATGGAAAACTAACATTTTTCATTATTGCTGCAAACGTCATTAGCTTTTAATAATGGCTGAATTACGTTTAACTGTTGCTGAGAAAGTAGAAATAATTAAAATTACTTGTGATAATGCAAGATCCAATAGAGAAGTAGCTAGAATATTTAATGGAATGCATCCAGGGCGTGCACCTATTTTTCCTGGCACTTTGTTTCTGACGATGCAGGCAGCGGCAAATTTTCGATGGTGCAATAGTTACATTTAATGCCATATCTCAGGAGGATTAGCGTCATAAACCGCCAAAATCATTTCCTCCAAGGGACACTCTCGAACTATTCTTCTTGGTCTGGGCTTAAAAACATTTCCAGTTAAATTAAAAAGTTGATGAATTTTTGAAACAGTTCCAGGATAAATAGGTGCACGCCCTGAATGCATTCCATTAAACATTCTAGCTACTTCTCTAAGGATCTTGCATTTTCACCAGTAATTCTAATTATTTCTACTTTCTCAGCTACAGTTAAGCGTAATGGAGCCATTATTAAAAGCTAATGACGTTTGCAACCATAATAAAAATGTTGTTTCTCCATGGCACCATTTGATACCAAATTAAAAGTTGAAATTTGGGACTTGAACAAATTTATGGATAAAAATTAAAAATTCGAATTATTAAAAGAAAATCGGTATTTGGGGTATTCTTTTAATTCTAAACAACTTTTCTTAATAACTTCTTTTTGTAACTCTAAAGCGATGCAAAATATTGACAATAGGGCCCATGTTCTTGATCGTAGTAGGCCAGGCTAATAACGCTATTTGCGCCCAAGGACATGAATAGATGCCTCTTGGTGAGTTGTACAACTGGTAAAGAATTCAAATCGATTCATACAAAAACAAAGAAAATACAGGGGTGCTTCCATGTAAAGTGAAACACACTGTATATAAAGGAAAGTCACAACCCTGACTAATCAACGCAGAGCCGAAACCACTGGTACTAGAAACTTGAAATTTGAGTGGAAGGTTCGATTTGTTACGTAAGGAAGTGCTAAGAAGGGATTTTTTGAAATTCGACCCCCAAAGGGGGTGAAAAGGGGTAAAATGTGTTTTCACGAATTCCTACATATCTCTTACACCCAATAAGATATCAATTTGGTGTTTACTTGC
Organism: Agriotes lineatus; assembly: GCA_940337035.1. NCBI lineage: Eukaryota > Metazoa > Arthropoda > Insecta > Coleoptera > Elateridae > Agriotes > Agriotes lineatus. The sequence goes on along the minus strand of CALNHX010003551.1, from coordinate 51,271 downwards.
AAAGATTACTAATGCAAATACCGAGAAAGGTATTTCAGGATTTTGCCTTAATCAACCCCTAAAGGTGCAAATCTGGATAGGGGGTGAATTAAAGAACCCTTCGTATCTCCTATGTTTATTGAGTTAGAACATTCTTTTTTGGCGTATAGATGTATTTTTAAAATATTTAGAAAGGGGTTTAAGGGAATTTTAAAATGTTAACCCTAAAGGGGTACAACGAGGAAAACTGAAAAGGGGTAGGGGGGTTAAAATTATTAATTTTTTTGCTGTGAGTTCCATTTCACAATAAAATGGGTTAAATGCGATTTTTTAAAATTTGGCCCCTACGGGGGTAAAAAGGGGTAAAATGTGTTTTCACAAGTTCCTCAATATCTCTTAGACCCGATAAGATAGCGACTTGGCGTTTACTTGCAAATATTATCAATGCAAATACCTAGAAACGTATTTTAGAATTTTGCCCTAATCAACTCCTAAAGGTGCAAATCTGGGTTGGGGGTGAATTAAAAAACCCTTCGTATCTCCTATGTTTATTGAGTTAGAACATTATTTTTGGCATATAGATGTATTTTAAAAATATTTAGAAAGGAGTTTAAGGGAATTTGAAAAGTTTAACCCTAAAAGGGTAAAAGGACAAAAAACTGAAAAGGGGTAGGAGGATAAAATTATTATTTTTTTTGCTGTAAGTTCCATTTCACAATTAAATGGGTTGAAAGAAATTGTTTTAAATTCCACCCCCACGGAAGGATTTCACGAGTTCCTCAATATCTCTTAGACCCGATGAGATAGCGACTTGGTGTTTACTTGCAAAGATTAACAATGCAAATACCTAGGAACGTATTTTAGAATTTTCCCCTAATCAACCCCTAAAGGTGCAAATCTGGATTGGGAGTGAATTAAAGAACCCTTCATATCTCCTATGTGTATTGAGTTAGGACATTCTTTTTGTCATATTACGAATTTCTCAATATTTCATAAGGCCCTATAATGTAACAGTTTGGTTTTACTTAGAAAGGTTACCTATACAAGTTCCTAAAAACGTAATTCAGGATTGTGCACAGATCAACTCCTAAAGGTGAGAATTTGGTTTCAGGGGTAAATTATAGAACCTTTCGTATTTTCTGTGGTTCCTGATGATCATGATTTTTGGGTATATGTGTGTTTTTTAAATCTTTAAAAAATGGTTTAAAGTTTTTATTCTAAATTTCATTGTGAAAGGAGTAAAAATGGGGTAAAAGTAAAAAGAAGTTAAAAAAGAGGTTAAAGTTATTGATTTTTTCGTGTAACCAGTTTAGAATAAAATAGAAGGATTTCCGAAATTCCACCTCTAAGTGGTGGAAACTAGTATGTTGCTACAATTTATAAATACAACATTTAATAAGAACATTTATCTACGACCACTACTAAAAGTAAGCTTTTTAGCGCTAGCTTGTTTCACTAAAAGTGACGTTTTATAGTTTAGCGTGGTTAAAGAAATCAGCTGTTTACTTTTAGCCCATGTGCTAAAAGTGAAGTGAGGTTATAAAACTACAATTTCGAACTGGAAGTGAAGTTGTAAAGTTATTCTAGTTTTTTCTTGCGTTACAGGTAAAGTGTTTTTGAAATAATTAAAGCGTTATCTAATGAATACACTCAGATGTGGAGTATTAATAATTACATTTCGTAACTGACCTTGACAGTACTGGCTTTGCAAACATTCGCTCGCGCGGCATGGTCTACTGTTTACTATGACATAAATTAGAAGTGTCATAGATGCAAATCTTTGTTAAATCGGTATTTATGGATTAATAACAGTAAAATTAAGGTCGTAGATAAAATATTGTATGCAACGCGTGCTAAAAGTCGTTTATGCACGAGACATGTTATGAAACTCAGTCTTTGGCTTCGTTTCATAATTTTCATGTCTCGTGCATAAACGTCGACTTTTAGCACTTGTTGCATAAATAGCTATTATAATTTTTATTCTCATTGTTATACTAAGCCCAGGGCCGTTCCTACCGGTGGGGTGTTGCGTGTCCATCACGCAGGCGGCCGATTGCAAGGGGCGGCCGCTCGAAACCGATTTTATACAAATTTAAATTAAAAAAATAAGTAATTTGAGAATAAAACATCTCTGAAAAATGCAAACCACGAACAAAAAACAAACACCACTTTATTGTTAGTCGAAATCCCAATTTTTGTTTTTCTGCGTTTATTACAGATATTTTAACAGAAAATTAATAATAAATTTGAAACTATTACCAATAATTTGTGTTTTCATTTTTCCCTTTCAAATAATTAGCACCCTCTATCAACCAATGTCCAAAATACGACAAAAAACTAAGATAGGAATCTGTAAAATCATATCAAATCTTTCTTGTGAAGTCCCGAATTGGTTCGTACTAATTCAAGTAAATCCCCGGGTGACGTATTTTACCGAGGGTATAAATATCACCCGACGAAAAAATGCGTTCATTAGTGAATGGTGGAAGCAATATGTAGATGTAAAATACTGAGACCCATTGTTATTTTTGTGCCCTTATATGGAAATAAAATATTGTGGTACTGATTAAAGATCTATATTACTCAGTTACTTCTATCATACTTCATCATAATAAAACGTGTGTTGTAGAGCCTGGTTATTAAAGGTAAGCTATTGATATACGTTTTTTTAATTTATATGATTTTCACGTAATAGTTGCTTTGATAGTCTATTAAGACTGTAATCTAGAAGTAAATTAAAACAAAACTTTTTTAAATTTATTCAGATGTCAAGCTCGGAACGACGACGAACTAAAAGACTCTCTGGAGCCGCTTACAGAAAAAGACAACTGTCTAAAGAAACTGAAAAAGAGAAGTTGGGGGGCTCTATAGAACAATTTTTGAAAACTCCTGGAGCACAGGAAGAAAGTGGAAGCACGGCTGGAGATCCTTTTGTTTCAACGCCTGACAGTCAGCAAGTCGTCCCCATAGAGCCACAGATTCCATCGACTTCGGCAGAGTCTTGTACTCCAGAAGAACCAGAGGACATTGAAAGTGGGAGTTTAGAAGATCCAGTTTCATGGCCTAAATCACTTGATAATTCAACAATTGAAGTATTAGTAAAAATGGGACCTACACAAGTAAAAAATTTTTCATTTCCTTTAACAGAACAAGGGCGCTTTTCGGTTCATTATTATACACGAACATTAGCAAATGGTGAAAAAATACCTCGTATGTGGCTAATTTATTCCATTAAGTTAAATTGCGTTTTTTGCTTTTGTTGCAAAATTTTTGGGACCAAAAATATTCAGTTAACAGATGCTGCTTTTTCAGATTGGAAACATCTTTCTAATAATTTATCCAGACACGAACGATGAATTGATCATATTCATAATTATAAATTATGGAGCGAATTAGAAAAAAGATTGAGTACTTACACAACAATCGATCACCAAGAACAACGTATTTTTAATTTGAAACAACAATATTGGTGTAATGTTTTAGAACGTATTGTTGCAATTATATTATTATTGACAGGACAGTGTTTAGCATTTCGTGGGTCATCCAATAAATTATTCGAATCAAACAATGGAAACTTTTTGAAGACGGTTGAAACATTTGCAAAATTTGATGCAGTTCTTTCGGAACATCTAAAAAATATTGAAATCAGTAAAATTTCACATAAACGTATGCCTCATTATTCAGGAAATAGATTACAAAATGAATTGATCTCACTTACAGCAAATAAAATCAGAGAACAAATTAGGGAGTTATTGTCAAAAGCAAAAAATATTATTCAATTATTCTAGATTCAACCCCAGACTCAAGTCATACCGAACAAATTTCATTCGTTGTTCGATTTGTTATAATAGATGATAATAAACACATTAACATTTGTGAACATTTTCTCGGATTTTTTCCTATTATTGATGTGACTGGTGAGGTTTTATACGATTTTGTAATAAAACTTTTGAAAGATTTTAATATGGATATCTACAATATGCGTGGACAGGGTTATGATAATGGTGCAAATATGCGCGGAAAACATGTAGGATTGCAACGCCGAATTTTAAATATCAATCCTCGAGCAATGTTTGTACCTTGTGCTGCTCATACCCTAAATCTAGTGGTTAATGATTCTGCCAATGTTACCTTGCAAACATCGGAGTTCTTTAATCTTATACAAGAATTATATACATATTTTTCTTCTTCGCCATATAGATGGAATGTACTTAAAACTAATGTACCAAATTTCACATTAAAAGCTGTTAGCTCAACTAAGTGGGAAAGTAGAATTAAAGCTATTACACCTCTGCGATATCAATTAGGGAAAATTTATGATAGTCTAGAAGAACTTGTAAATGACAAATCACGCGACATTAACACCAAACAACAAGCCCAAGCATTGGCCTTAAAAATTAATAGTTTTAAATTCGTTTGTTCTGTAATTATTTGGCATGATGTTCTGTCTAAAATTAATTCCGTCAGTAAGATGCTTCAAGGTGTGAATACAAATCTAAAAGATTGTTCAAATGCGTTAAAAAATTTAGTAGATTATTTGGAACAGAAAAGAAATGACCACAGTTTTGAAGCGTTGATAGAAGAGGCGAAAATACTTGCTACAGAAGAACTTGATATAGCAACGGAATTTCCCCCAACTAATATAATTCGTCCACGTCGAAAAAAAAGACAATTTGATTATGAAACCCCTGATGAGCCTATACTTGACCCAAAGTTGAATTGTAAGATTAATTTTTATTTTACTATTTTGGATACCGCCAAAGTATCTATACAGGAACGTTTTGAACAATTACGTTGAACGTTACAGTGACAATTTCAAAGTGATTTATGAATTTCCTATTATGGACGATAATTCAATGAAAAAACACTGTACAGATTTATCCGTAAAATTAGAAGACGCTGTCAGAAAAGAGGCTGATGTAAACTAGGGTTGGTTGTCAATTCCCGGACCTACTCTTTTGAACCTAGCACGTTTGCCGGAGTAGGTGCACCTGGTTCGGCGTTCGTTAAAGAGTAGGTCGCCTGATCTGCCGTTCCTTCAATGAATCGAACCGCTGTGCACCTAAGCCGAATCGCGCCAGCGCGCGGAGCGGCGGACCTGTAAACGGAATGCCGGACTCGCGCACCTAGGAGTGATCCGTCGTTTCTTCAATGAATCGAACCGTTTTGCACCTAAGCCAAACCGCCCCAGCGCTAAGGAGCGCGGAGCGGCGGAACTGTGGAACGGAATCCCGGACTCTCGCTCCTACGAAGTGGATCGGATCGGTCCTCTTTCTCGGACTGCAAAGTCGTCGAATTTGAAATCGGAATGGAAATGGATCGTTGCGGTTTGCGCTTCGCAATCGTTCGTAACTGACTAGGAACTGCATAATCTACCCAAGGAATTTCAGATTCGGATTCGGAATTGCGGAATCGTTATGGCAATGCCTCGTGTGTTGTGCCAAAATCATAGACCATGTAGGCTACTGTAAGGTATAAATAGAAAAAAGGGAAAACATCTTATAATTTTAAATTGTAATAGGACATATTTAATTGTAATAGTTATTGGTGTACTGCTAATGCAATCAAAGAAATCTTTTACAATTGAAATAGACGACCTAGCAAAAACTTCCGACCGGAGCCGTCGGATTCAAATCAAAATCACGTCCCCTACATTAACATTTGAGCCATAACATGCGACTGTAGGTGCAGACCCGTCCGAGATCCGACTCCGACCGCTCCAGCGTCTGGCGAGACCTGCTATTTCCCGGTGACCGCAAGCGGAACTGAACCTAGTTTCTTGCACCTAGTTCGGAGTCGGAGTCGGATCAGGTGCACTTGATCCTTTAGCGGAACAGGTTTTACCATCCCTAATGTAAACGCCGTAGAATTAAATGATGAATTAAAAAATTTAAAATTACATTTCCAATCTGTTGAAACATCATCTAAAATTCTCAACTACATTGTTACAAATAATTTACTTGCGACTTTCCCAAATACAGCAATTGCCTTAAGACTTCTACTGACTTTACCTGTCTCAGTTGCGTCAGCAGAAAAGTCTTTTTCAAAATTAAAAATAATTAAATACTTTTTACGCTCGGCCATGAAGCAAGAAAGATTGTCAGATCTTTCTATTATATCTATAGAGAGAGACTTGGCAGAAGCAATTGATGTCAAGAACCTTGTGACCACTTTTGCGTCTGTCAAAGCTAGAAAAGCTAAATTCTAAGATATTAAACTTTGTATTTGTTTTGTTTTTTTTTGTATTTGTACAATTTTATTTTATAGGAGTATTTCTTTTTATTTTATTTTATAAAATTGTTATTAATAATTTTTATAACGTAAATATATTTTTAATTGCTTGGAAGGGGGGGGGGGGGAGCGGCTATTTTATTTTTCACGCAGGCGGCCAAGAAGCTAGGAACGGCCCTGACTAAGCCTATAGTTTTATCAATCTATATAAGGAGAACGACGATTACATACACATTTCCGGGAAATACATGAAGCATAAAAGGGTTATGGAGACCTTTTTTCGGAAGAATATTGTTTCCTTTTTACCTACAATATTGTTTTGCAGCGTTTGTTAGTTTAGCGTATTAAGTGAGAGAGGAGGGGAGCATTCTAGAATTCGTTTAGGATTTAGAAGAAAAAACATTTGTAGTCCGTACGAAGAACGGGTATCTTGCTAGTTAGCGAATAAAATAACTACTTCTCTATGCCTACTACCTACTCTTAGTTCAGTCAAATGGTAATTCGAGGTGGAAAGTTCTGGTGTAATTGGTTTTAGTGGCTTACTTTATGTTTTTTGGGGTGCTGAACACGAATCTGAAGTTGTCCAACAAAATTTTTTTCGGCAAATATGAGAAATCATAAAAAAACCACTAAAAATCACAGTTTTTTTAGTTTTTGGCTTATAATTTTCAAAGTAAGCTTTTTACGCAAAAGATGATACTATATTAAAATAAAGACGAGAAATTTTCCTACAATTCGTGTTCATATAATTTTTTTGTAGGGCATATGGTTTCCGCGCTAAGAGGCGTTGAAAAACTGCCGAAAATCAGTAGATTTTGGAAAATAGCAAAAAACACATTTTTTACAGCCTTTCCGTTCATAGCACTAAAACTAAGCATTTCTTTGTAAATATTATCCTATACTTCGAAAGAGCAGATAAAATTCTGTACAATTTATGTGTAAATAATTTTTTCGGACTTTCAATAGTTATGAGAAAAGCAATGACGAATGCATGAAGTAGTCAGTCTCCTCCTTTTTGGAGGCATATACTTAAATGCATCATTATACGTCTGCGCAGATATGTAAAACGTTAACCTTAGGTTATATAGGTGCAACAAAAAGATAAACAGCGATTCATGGTTGATTAATATGAAAACTGTGTATTTTTATCAATATAATAAAACAGGTATGTGACGTATTGAGCTAGCGGACTATCTAGTTCTTTGCCTTACAAATTGGACTATGAGCTTTTTTTAAAAGAAGTATGGGTCACGAAAACTAATTGATATTATGTCAGCCTTAGGACTTTGCACCTCTTATTCTGAAGCTGTTCGTTTGGAAGTGTCAGTAATCATGAGACCATCTTTACGAATAGACTCCACAGCTTTCCATCAATCCGTTCATGACAACACGAATTTTAACACTCGTACACTGAATGGGTATAATACCTTTCATGCAATGGGGTGTATACATTTGATAATCCCAAGAAATGCTATTGCTCCAGATCAGAGAATTGTCCTCCCAGTGAAGAAAATTCTACCAGCTCAACTAGTTGGCGAGATGGGCGCCGTTTCCTTGAAAATTTTTGAGAAAGCAGGTTCTCCTGGCTTAAAGGATTTCCAAAAGTTTTTTGTTTCATCCGATACTATCACACCTTGTTTGGCGGACCTAATTTGGCTTTACAGCAAGTGGAAAGATGTGCCCAACATTCCAGGATGGAGTGGTTTCATGGAGCAAACCACAAATGGTCTCCTTTGTTGCTTGCGTGCCATTTATCAATGCTCCACCGAGCGATTCAGCAGTATATATACAGCTTTACTCACTTCCGTAGCACAATGAAAATCTATGAATCAGCAAGCATCTGTGAACACTTTCGACCTGCCGAGGCTGGCTTGGGAATGAAGAAGATCCTGAACAATGGGGTTGGAAGAAAACCATAGATGGTCTGGAGCCAGTAACCACGCTAGAACCACCAGCACCTCAAGCCGTTTTGAAACTTATTTCTTGCAAATGCAAGAAGACCTGTCAGAAAAACTGTGGATGAAAAAAGCAGGCCTCAAGTGCTCCAATATGTGTGTGAACTGCGAAACCAGTTGCAATAACATGTCTCTTACTGAAATCGAAGAGTACGGGGATGACCCGGAACTTCCTGAAGTACTTGAATGTAACTATGCATAAATAATTCCATTTCACCTTTATTTTTTTACTCATTCACTTTTATTTATGTGTTCAAAATATGTATCCTAATACAACTATTCCATGTTCAAACAATTAAAACTAAGTCATTAATTATATTTAATTTATTTTTTTAGATGTAGAGGAACCGGAAGGTATCCCTGCAGAAATCATGGAACCTTTGACCAAGAGGGGTTGGTTTGACTGACGAGGTTCACTTCAGTGTCAATAATCATTTAATAATAAGCGTTTTATAAAATACCTACCTATATACCCATGTTATTATATGTATTGTTTAACATTGCACAGTTTTCATATTAATCAACCATGAATCGCTGTTTATCTTTTTGTTGCACCTATATAACCTAAGGTTAACGTTTTACATATATGCGCAGACATATAATTGTGCATTTAAGTATATGTCTTCAATAAGGAGGCGACTGACTACTTCATGCATTCGTCATTGCTTTTCTCATAACTATTGAAGGTCCGAAAAAATTATTTACACATAAATTGTACAGAATTTTATCTGCTCTTTCAAAGTATAGGATAATGTTTACAGAGAAATGCTTAGTTTTAGTGCTATGAACGGAAAGGCTGTAAAAAATATGTTTTTTGCTATTTTCCAAAATCAACTGATTTTCGGCAGTTTTTCAACGCCTCTTAGCGCGGAAACCATATGTCGTACAAAAAACTGATACAAACATGAATTGTAGGAAATTTTCTCGTCTTTATTTTAATATAGGGTGATCTTTTGCGTAAAAAGCCTACTTTGCAAGCTATAAGCCAAAAACTAAAAAAAAACTGTGATTTTTAGTGGTTTTTTTATGATTTCTCATATTTGCCGAAAAAAATTTTGTTGGACAACTTCATATTCGTGTTCAGCACCCTAAAAAACATAAAGTAAGTCACTCAAAACAATTACACCAGAACTTTCCACTTTAAGCTCTTTTTGAGCACCATTTTACTGGACTATCTCCAGTAGGAGTGTTTGATATAGTTGTCTGAAAATAATAAAATTTCTGACGTTGCTATCGGGCATTTTCGTTAGTGTTACGATTCTCTGCCCGTTGAATAATCAAGTTCGAAACAATAGTTATTTTCATTACAAGCGTCAAAAGTAGCAAATATCGTGCAAGTGTTGATTAGACAAACGAGGGCGTAGCGAAGCGAAGCCCGAGTGGATCTAAAACACGAGCACAGATATTTGCACTTTCGGGCGAGTTATGAACACTATTTTTTAGACGACCACTCCAAGTAAATTCTATTTTTAAGAATTGATTTATTTCATTTGCAAAATTTATTGTTATATTATTATTGGTACAATTATAAAAAAATAGAGCTTGTTGGAAGCAGAGCAACGAATAAAGCAAAAGCGTCTGGATTATTTGAATTAAGCAGGCCGTGATTTGAATAACTTTGTGCCGTTACGATATGACTAGTACGATATAATATCGTGCTAGTGTATGAAATTGTCAACTTTCTGTAGTAGGCTGCTGTCGCGATAATGTTACTTTCATATGTGGTCGTCTAAAAATAGTTTTTCGTAGTCGCACAAATACCGTGTGTTCAAAAATGAAACTATTTAAGGGTTGGCCATGGAACATAAAAGTGGTTCCAACAAAATTTAATTAATAATGACGTAAGTCGCGTGCAGCTCATTACCTCCGTTGCACTTCCCGCGAGGTATGAATGGTCCTCGACACCGATAGTTAAAAGAGGCTATAGATCATGAATGAATTGTAAAATTTAACGTTTTTTTACGAGGCTTGAGTCACCGTTTCGAGGTATATAAATTCACAAAATATGAGGCTATGGAGTGCTAAAAATCCTCATAATTTTCGTAAAATTCCTATTCACCCGTTAAAACTTGTATTGGTATTTGAATTGCTTTGTCAAAGACTTACTATCGGACCCATACTTTTCCACAAAACTGTTACAGCTCAGAGATACCAGAATATTGTAAGTGAATTTACTAATCAGCTTCATACCTGTGCTCAGGAGAACCTTCAAAGATGTTATTCCAATCTGCATATCTACATCTGCACAGACAGTCAAGCAGCACTAAGAGCATTGAGTTCGCCCCAAATCAACTCCAGGTTGGTTCTGGAATGTTGCCAGACACTGAATAGACTGAAAAAACTGGGTAAAACTACCAGGCCATAGTGAAATAGACGGTAACGAAGAAGCTGATGCTCTAGCCAGAAGGGGTTCTCAAGAGCCACTCATCGGCCCTGAGCCGGTCCTAGGGATTATCCGTGCCACTGTAAAGAGACAAGTTAAGCACTGGCTAAATAACCAATCCAGTGCCCACTGGGCTTCGATACCAAGACTACGTCAGGCAAAACTCCTCATCGGGGGAAATGTCGCCTGCCAACACCTTTACTCTCCTTTCAATGAGCAGGAAAAACATTAGAATCGTGACTGGTTTACTAACAGGACACGGTCACCTACAGAAGCGCTTATTCACAATTGAAGAGTGGAAACATGAAAGGTGCTAAGTGCCATTTTTTTTCAAATGCCGTTTTTGCTGCTAAAGGGGTCTATGTGCCATCGCCAATAACCTGTGAAAAGCGCTGAGTGCCAAATGGTTTCTTAGCGGTTGTATATTTTGAAAATAGATGGGCTTGTCTGTATGTTCCTTACTGAGCCAGTAGATATAGAGAGTACCGTCATTCTTTGATCCGCGAAAATGCCGCTGTCGCCGCCATTTTTGTTCCCACCAGCAATAAGTGATTGAGGCACGGCCTGCTGAATTGTGTGACAAATGTCAAGTGACGTTTGTCAAACAATTCAGCAGGTCGTGGATTGAGGTATGTTTAAAATTTTACTTGAAATTGGCAAGGCTGTAAGTCTATGTCAAATTCGAGGTTAGCAGGTTATGTTTTGCGCCAGTTTGTGTCAAAGCTGATGCAAAAACTAACCTGCTAACCTCGAATTTGAAATAGACTTACAGTCTTGCCAATTTTAAGTAAGGTTTTTAATTGCCAACAAACGTCACATTGACGCAATTGTGTTACAAACCTCAAAGTGACGCATATGTCAGAGGAATAAACATGGCGGACGTGGCGGTACTCTCCTATATCTACTGGCTCTGGTTCCTTATAGAGTCATAGATATATAAGTACAAGATACGGCGTGCCGTTGCTATAGTTGAACAAGACGTACCATCTATTTCTGTCACTCTCAATGCGTGAATTACGTATAGCGCTATCCTTTAGAGAGGTACTTGGACTCGTCATTGAAAGAAATTCTGATAAAATACATTTAACTCCTGTTACATGGTGCCAGAGATAGCCTTTTTGTTCTCAAGATGCTACAAAATATAGAAAAGAAGTAATCGTATAAATAAACACAAATTAGAAAACATAACCTCAACAGTCAACATTTGATAACCTAACTCGATGAGGGGGTGTGCAAAATATTCACTCGCTAACGCCTTTGAGTTTTACAGTGGATAGCAATCAAAACCATGTAAACAACAGCTTAACTGGTAGGTCCGCTAACAAGTTAAATTTTCATGTATACCTGCATTTTTGAGCCCGTGCGTGCACGTCATAACATATTGATGACATCATCTCCTAGTATGTTTATATGATCCTTATACAGTCACTAAAAGTACGTTGTTTGACACAGACTGATGCAAAATTTAACCTACAAATTTCGAATTTCACATAGCTTGGCAGACGATAAAATTGCATTTTAACGTGAAATAAAAGGTAGATAAAATACAACTTTAACAGTTAGAATTTAATGAATATATTAAATTAATATTTTAAAGATGAAAGAAAAAACCACAACATGAAAACTGAAGACAACATCATATTAATTTACATAACATTTATATTGTAAGCGTTGACAGCTATCAATTAATGTAAAATTAAGTGACCAAACTACCTCAGAAAATCAGCACTTTGAAAACTTGAACGATGTTGCTTGTGTGAAATGTATTGGCGCACTTCAGGTATACCGATTAGGCGCATTTTCCTGTAACTGATACTTTGCTTGCTCGCTGTATATGTTATTTACCTGTTGAGGCTACTTATAAGAGGTACTCTGCAGGTATTTATGTAATTTTTCGGACCCAACTTAAAATCAATTAAAAATACAATTTTGCGATTTATTTTAGTAAAAACATTGTATCGAGTACCACATGAAATAACGAATAAATTGACTATAATAGTAAAATAACTTACATATTTTTACAAAGAATAATAATTGGAATTGCGCAGGATTTTAACAACTAAATCAAATAAATCATTTCAGTATCATTTTAAAATAACCAAAACATTAAATTTTATAGACAACACAAATCCAATAAAGCAGATCATAAATGTAACTTAATACAGACACAAGTTTAGAGAGTGGAAAACAATAAACGCAAGTAGTTAAGAAAAACAATGAGTTAAAAATACAACATTAGTATGGTATTAAACAATAGGACAGATATTTGCAACGTTTCATTCTTTAATATCTAGACACTTCTTCAGGCTAAACATGGATTTACATGTTATGGGCCTGTATGATGTAATTTCTGTTGGTGGTTTACCAGGTTTCATAATTATGATTATTTGCGTTGTTTTCCATTGACTTGGGAAGTGCCGGATTCTGAGGATAGAATTATACAGATGTGTAAGGGCTTGTATAGCTTTAGTTGGTAATTGTTTGATAATTGTCCCAGCTATCAGGTCATATCCTGGAGATTTCTTTGTGTTGATCTGTGGCATCTTCGTTCGGGAGTTGACAACGGAAGGGTGTAAACACTTTGGTGAGATATTCAGCAAAGGCATCGGCCTTTCCTTTGTTGCTGCGAGCCCAGCTACCGTCTTCCTGTTGGATAGGAGCTACGCGTGGGGTTGTTTTTTTATTTTTCGCGTTGCTTTCCAAAGCGAGTAGTCTGTTCGTTTGCACTGAGATTTTCAAGGTAGTTCTGTATTCCTTGATTTTAATGTTGACTAAGAAGTTTTTTTAGATGTTTGCTGGCCCTATTATACTCTCGTTTGTCGAGGTCCGATCTGGTAAGTTGCCATCGTTGCCTGAGGCGGCGTTTTTCGGCTATTTTGTCCTTTATGATGATAGGTGTATCAACTTAATATTTTGAACCATGGTGTATACAGCATACAGATTTGCAGGTCTGTGAAATAGAACAGACTGTTCGTATGCTTAAATTTAAAGCATTGGCAACTCTCTGTAACACCAAACCATTAGAAAGTTGGTCATTATATTACGAATTATTATATTACAGATGTAAATTACTTACTTCTCTCACAGCAGTTAGCGGTATAAGTGCACCATCGTTGTCTCTTTCTCGTTCAAAATAGCTTATCAAAGCGGCAACAAGCTCTTTTGACTTTCTGGGCAAGGCGGTTGACATTTTAGCTTCGAGTTCCCCATACGTTTCCAGCAACTAAACTCTTCCCCAAAGTAAGTAATTTGTAGCAGTGGAAAAACGACAGTATAACTTGTTCGCAATGTTCGTTTTGAAAACAACGGATTTTTAAAATGCAAAACTAAACTATATGTCACTGTCAACACCTGTCAAAACCACTATAACAAATAAGTCGTTTTAAAAAGCGACATGCGTACGTGTTAATTCCCTGAGCAGAACTTGAAAACACAAAGTACCCCGACGTATTATAGTTTTTACTATTGTTCATGGAAATTATGAAATATTAAAACAAAAAATGTACGGCTATAGCAATATATGAAGCTATATTATTAGCAAAAGCAATATTAATCATTATTTTATTGAAAAAAAGAGTAGTTTTATATTTTTCAAATGTTGGTACTGAAAACCTTACTAAAAGGCGGATTGATGACGTGCACGCACGGGCTCAAAAATTCAAGTATAGCATCATTTTTCATGAAAATTTTTTTAGGTCACCATGTCTAATCGTTTTAGCTTGTCAGACGCTGGCTGAAAGGAAATTAATGATCCTGATAAAAGAAGTTTGTGAACACTACTTTGGGGTGAAATTTGATATACGGTCCGCTCTATTCCGCATGCGCTGCCAGCGATGTCAGGTTGATTGTATGATCAGCGTACGTCAAAATGTTAGGTGCGCGCAATGGTCTCGTAATTTTTAAAGCAATGTTGTTGCACATGGGATACCACAACCCTAGCTACATTTATTTTCTGAACAATGTGCTTATAAAGGCGGTTTATCAACAAAAAGATCTTGGGGTCACCGTGTCGTCGGATTTTAAATGAGAGTAGCACCTACCTAGTTTCGATCGCTTTTAAAAACGTCTCCTCAACTTTTAGCGAAAATTTATAAAACCTATATTCGGCCAATTTTGGAGTATGCGTCCTGCTTTTGGAAGCCTTACCTTGCTAAAGACATTCATGCTCTTGAACTGACCCAGAGACGTATCACCAAGTTATCGCCAACTATTTGAAAACTGCCATACGAACAGAGGCTGCAGGTATTGGAGCTATCATCGATTTCTGAAAGACATTTAAGAGGTGACCTAATAGAAACATATAAAATCCTCCACGGTTACTACACTGTAGTCATTGAAGGGTTTGTGACTAGTGAGAATATGCGGTTGCGTGGCCACGAGTTCAAGCTAGTGGGCAAAAGATTTAATAAAATGTGTCGACAGTTCTGTTTATTCAACAGAATTTTTAGAGATTGGAACGCTCTTCCCGAGTCAGTTGTTTGTGCGCCTTTAGTAAACGCCTTGGACAAATTGAGTGGTTAATTTAAGTTAAGTTAATAGCTGTAGTTGTATAATTTTATTCGGAAAAATTTTCAAGTTTGCAAGTGTTGCAAGTAGAATTCTCCTTCTTATTATTTACTACATTATTATGTGCCTTCAATTTTAATTTTTAGTTAAGTTTAAATATCTTATTAGCTCTAGTTTTCGATTGATATGTTTTATCGGCTCAGCCGTCTAATATAAATAAATAAATAAAAAGGAAGCAGAACTTTGATACATGCAACAACAGGGAAAATGCAGAATCCGAGGCCAATATCCCTGCTATTGTTAATATTAATAATTATTTAATGTTGTTTCTCTACTAACCATAACCAAAATTATAAGGAAAAGAGTTAGCAGTGTAATTGGCCTCGGATTGTGCATTATGAAAAAGACCCATTTTCAGAAAAAATTAGTAAGCATCTAGTATTTTTCATTTTTATGTGCCTTGCAAGGATTTGTTTGATGGAGTATGGTACTCGAGCCACCCGTGATTTGGTCTAAGCCAAAATTTAAAATGGGTAATTTTTAAAATTTCTATAGCAAAGTAGAGACAACATGTGAAGAAGTACCTAGAAACAACACGTTAATAATAATAGGAGACTTCAATGCTAAGATTGGAAAGGAAGGGAACAATACAGAGGTAGCAGGAAAAGAAACCATTCACGAAACCACGAATGACAATGGAACAAGGTTATGCACCCTAGCTGCAATGACAAATACATACATTGTGAGCACGAAATTTATACATAAAAAAGAACACAAAATCACCTGGATGATACCCGGGAAAACATATGGGAACCAAATAGATCACATACTAATCTCAAGAAAATGGACAAGAATTGTACAAGTATGTTAAAGAATATGAGAATAAATCTTCTGCTTCTAATAATGTACAGTCCTCAATATCATTCTTTTCATCACTAAGAACTTCGAGTTCAATCACCTCTCTTCCTGCACCCCATTTTACAAGAACGCGCAACCAAATTTATATAGCTTGCTGGAGCTTGCACCTCAGTTGCGTGGTAATTAACAGTTACCATTTTTTTCCAACCCCCACACATCTGCATGAACTGCTGTTATTTCCCACATTCCAATTTGATGAAAAACATGATGAGAGTGTGGACGAGCAGCTGAAGAAGCAAAAGGAAACATTAACCTCAACCTTACAGTTCATAATTCATTCAGAAGTTAGGTGCCTTGAAAAACTGTACGGAATCAATCCTTTTTGAAGCTTGGATAGGGAACTTTTTTGATATTCATTCCTTTCCTAATGCTATGGGGGATATGAATATCAATAAAAAAACTGAAATAATTTTTTAAAGAAGGTTTTAATTAAACAAACTATCTGTTTAACACTCCGGTGAAAAGATAGGTCTTCGCTTGAAGAATTACAAGAAATAGAACAAATTATGCACGTTCTCATTGCTAAAGTTCAATTTTCGAAGAATAAACTGTGAAATTGAATGACACTTCTGACGTTTTCATTTCAAAACTTCAAAATTAAGCGTACGAAACATTGTATGACATAAGTCTAAAGGGAGAGAGAAATAAAGTGATACAGGTTAGAATGAAATGGGGGAAGGTACCGAACTCCGTGATATGTTATTTTAAGGTTCGACGTACGTTTACATGTAGTGAACGTATCCTGTAGTAATATATCCATGTATAGAGTTAAGGTCACTATATCAATAAGGTACCGCCATTCCATTCCTTGCGTGAGAATGTGAGAAAATTGTGAGATAAGGATAACAAATACAAATTTCCCAAGTGCAATAGAGAAGACACTAGTTTTTGGGGATTTTCTTTTTGGTATAATGGCACCATAGGAAATATAATCGAATGGCACTTGTAAAGTCAGGAATCTGTTAGGTTATGTCACTTATTATCAACAAAAAAATTGCAATTGAAAATATGTTTTATTGGTTCCAGAAACGTAAATTGGGCAAATTTGGCTAGTATAGAGAACGCTGTTCTTTTTAATAATATCGACCTGATTCGGGATCAGTTCTGTCAATTCTGCTGAATAAACCAGTGTAGCAAGGGTTTTGTGAATTGTTTTAAGCTGAAATGAGTTACAAGGTGGTTTTGATAGACATTTTAAACTATCTTGAAGATAGTAAACGACCTCTAAAACAAGGCGGGGAGGTGTTAGTGGCCGAAATGGTTATTAAATGTGGTAAAATGAGAGCCGAGAATAGTATCGTAGGACTGTCTTCAAATTTCGAAAATACGCGATTATCCACATGAAATCAAGCTAATTTTTAATGAAGGTAAATATTTATTTCGTATTCTAGTAATAATCCTAGTTTTTATGAACTATTTTCTGTTGTGAGTTAGAGTACAGGTTGCGGAATTGCGTGTGTACGTGCAAGTCGGGAAGAGGTGAAAAATGCAAGCACATACTTGCTGCTCTTTTACTTGTAGATAGGTAAAGATATGTAACACAAAAAAGTCATATTATTAAAAGAAAACTGATTTTAGAGCTGATGAGTTACCCGATATCACCTGAGGTAGACTATCCATTTATCCGCAATTGTATTAGAGAAAATATTTTTTAGCATTGATTTTAAAGCTGTCTTTACTCAAATGCATTCCATATGTACTAGGGTGGTCTTTATTTATATCGATTATTTGACAAACGCCACGCTGAATTGTGTGACAAACGCCAGTGACGTTTGTCAAACGTTTCAGCAGGCCGTGATCTTTCGATTGTGTTTTTATCCCCAGTTGGAGAAAATTGTGCGACAAGGATAGATATAAAAAATCACTAATGGCGGTACCTTATTGATATAGTGACCTTATATAAGGTAACTTTGTGCTGCCATCTGATAGTCAAGCTCAGAAATACCCCCCCGAATTACTGTCCTAGGCACTCTAGACAGGTTTCAACATTTTGCATGAGTGTCTCGACTTGTTTGATATATGTACGCTGATATTATGCTACAGCCTCCAAAAGTGTTTCTATTGAACAATCCTCGTACAAGCGAAGTATTAGACCTAATCGAGCGTAGGTCAAACATAATTTTATACAATGTTAGAGAGTCCGTTAATGTATCTGCTCACGACGAGGGAGAATTTGTCAAAGCCATGTCGAATATTGCGGAATTTGAATTCTCTTGAGATAATTGTTAGGTTAGGCAAAGAAAACGAATGGGAAGCTACGGCCTATTAAACTTATTTTTCACGATTTCTTTGAAGCTTGTCGAATTTTGAAATTGAGTATAAGAGATGTAAGGCCCCAGTGAAAATGGGAAAGACTTCAGCCCTTTAGAGAGAAAGCAATTGTCCGTTTTGCGTGAAAAACTGGAGGTTATAATTAAGGACACCGTGTCTAAAACGATTAGATATGTCAACGGAAAACCGAAGATTGTGGATCTTGCGGAATCTGCTGCAGTCCCCAGACCAAAAAATGTGTAAATTCAAGTTGGAAAATTTTGTTATTTTTAGATGTGACAGAAACAGTAAAAATAATAAACTTAATAGAGGTGGCGGCGTAGGTATTTATTGCTGTAAAAACGCAGTTTCAAAGTTTCTTGTTGGACGCATCTGTCGATGTTGAACATCTGTTTGTTCATTTAATTGATAAGGATTTAGATTTAATTATTTGTGCACTGTATTTTCCGCCACGGACTCATGTAAACACGATCGAATCGCATTGTCAAACTTTGGAGGAGTTAGATTTACATTATCCCAGTTGTGACTGGTTAATTTGTGGTGATTTTTATTTTCCGAAGATTTTATGGGACGAGATTGAATTTTCAAGTACAGCAGTAATTTTGGAGGAGGCTTCTCTTCGTGAAAGAGAATGTGTTACTAAATTATCGGATACACTGGCCTTTTAACTCTACATCAAATCAATTGTATTTTGAATTAATATGATGATTATTTGAATTTGGTTTTTACTAATCTTGATGGTTTTGAGTTTTCAAAGTCATGAGAATCTATAGTACAACGTATAGACTTATATCACCCGCCCACCCTTACAACTAGAGCGTTTATCATCAAACTCCTATGGCTGAAAATAAAATAATAATTCTTCATAAATTATCTCAACTTTCAACACAAAAATGACTAACAGAAAAACGAATCATTTTTGGACATATGTTTATATCAACTTTTTTCATTATTTTGATGAGTAGAATGCGCTCCTGAAGTAGCGACCCACATTTTTGCTACACCCTGTATAATACTTACTAAAGTTATTAATAAATTACGTTTTACTTTGGTTCACCAAAACTATGATTCATATTTAAGTTTAGCATAATAAGAAATAATTTGTTATAACCTTACTTACAAGTTTGATGTTACTAACTGTTACGTACAATCACCTAAAATAGTAGGTACTTACTACTTATCAAGTACAATCAAAATTTTGCATTTGACACTGTAAATGTGATGGGAGTCTCCTAAGTGGATTATAGTTGCTATTAATATTTTGTCAAATTTAGTTAAGAATGGTTTGTATAGTCATATTTTAATTTTAGTTGGTTTATTTTCAAAATTTTAAAACTATATCCATTTACACGTTCTGCAACCGACAATACAATTAAAACATAAATAAATTTATAGATGAACACGGACAACCAAAGAGAATTACTATAGCAAGTAAAGAGTTTGGGAATAACTCGGACATCTCAATTGATTATTGTAGCATAAGACGTACATCAACAAGGAAACCCTAGTAAACGATATATACAGCAATTTAGAAAACATTTCAGAATCATAATGCAAATTGAAAGACACAATAGTTGGCGTAGATATTTGAATAATATACAAATATTTATAAACCACGTACCAAACACAATTAGTGAGAAAGAAATGCTAATTACTATAAATAGGTAAGCAATAAGTTATTTATGTACCAAGGGCATTATGAAGATGTTTATGCCCTTTCGAGGGCGACAAGTTTACAAGCCTGATGGCGTCTGGCTATTTGTTATTATAAAACAAACGGTGCCACTAATGAGGCACTGCCTACAGCAATGGTTTTCAAATACAAAGCTTTCATTTATTGAACTTATGCTTTTAATCATATAGAACAAAATAAATATAAAAAACATGTAGGTGTCCAAGAAATGCCCTAGGACTCCTAGGAGTAAAACTGTTTGCACCATTAAAAACAGCTTTAGGTTAATAGCGTAACTTAATATTGAAACGATAAATGATTAAAAATTACTGGTCATCACACCATAGAAGTCAATAGCTGCTGTAAATATCACTGGAATACAGATAAGATGTGTTAAATATAACATGATTAAAAATTCATTTCATCTAGTATGGCTATGGAAGAGTTCCTAATTTATATGACTATAAAAGTCATTTAAAAACCAAATTTCAAGTTCGACATTTAAGTATAAACATAGTTCCATTCATAAATTAGGAACTCTTCCATAGCCATACTAGATGAAATGAGTTTTTGATCGTACTTTATTTTTTTCTATAGCACATGTTAAAGTGTGCTTTTATCAACTCAAAACAAAAGGTCAAGTTTTACTTTAACAGCAAGGGTAGATAAAGTAGCACTTTAACATCAAGGATAGATAAAGTAATTTAATTTTCTAACTTTTGTTTAAATTAAATATGACAGCTTCGTATTATCGTAGCAACCCGATCTAGCTACTGACGTTTTGAAATGTGATTGACTGTCATTATTTTCTTTTGAAATTGTGAAAGTTCTTGCTATAGAAAAAAATATTGTATTATACACGACGATAAAGTTATTTCTATCCACTCTTGAATCATTAACGTCTCGACTTCGTCTCGACGTTAAACGATTCACTCGTGGATAAAATTTAACTTTATCAGTAGAGGGAAGTGGATGGTTCTGGAACCTCCCCCCACCACTTGACCTTGAGTTCAAGGCAAGGCCACGTTCAAGCCCAAGGTCACATGCAAGGCGAGGCCACGTGCAAGCCCAAGGTCATGTTCGAAGCGAGGCCACGTTCGGAGCGAGGCCACGTTCAAGGTCAAACCCGCGTTCGAGGTTGAGGCTACTTTAAAAAAATTCAAGGTCAAGATCGCGTTTACGGCCAAGGGCATAGAAAGAGCTAAGTAGTGCTTAGAACAGACTGCGCTTAACATATTTATTTAAAAAATTAGGCATGAAGTAAACGCCTAGGATACTTCATGTCTAAATTATGACTCGACTAGGATTCGAACCTAGGTCTCCCTGTATATCTGCAATCTGCAGCCGAGGGTATCTTTACCTCTAGACCATCGAGTCGGATAGAATATTTGGTTACTCATCCAGAGTACCTTCGTAGAGTGAAAGATACACATAATTTAATAAAAAAGTTATATTTAAGATGCACATACAAAGAGTAATTACAGTAGTGGCTAGACTAAATGATTATAATACCAACAGATTAAGAAATACGTTACAGACATACACATTAGAGCGAATAAAATAGTGCTTAAAACAATAGTAGATATACAGCAGGAATTATCCGCGGGCGAGAGCAGCTTCTTCAAGACATCAGGTTTATTTTTTAGCAAAATCGTTTGCCAATTCGTATCTACCGCATATGAAGGGAAATGGTATTTTATCTTGAACGTTAAAACGTTATGTTCAGTAAAGTTGTTCACTTGTATTTTAAAAACGGAAATAGTTGTCAAGGAACTGGTATCCATTTTACGCCACGTCACGTTGTGCACTCCATCATTGTAGGCGAAAGAAGCTGAACTGCACCGCGGCGGTTGAAGGACGTAGAGAATCCCATCATGAACTGCAGCGAGAGCAACCAAAAATTGTATTGGTAGCATGTTCAACAAGTCGATGGCAACTAGTGAATGGTTTGGCGCCGCACTTTGCATCACTTATGACAACAGCAACCTTTTGTTTTGTCGGCTACACCCGTTCCATTGTTGCCAGCCACATCTACTCCTGGGGAAAAATGCAACGCATCGAAAAGTTGATAAGTCAAGTCTTCGATGGTTTGTATTTGCTGGTAGACCTTGGCAATTTTGCAGTTGGGTGACCAACGGAGGTGTTCAGATAGGGGTTTGTCATTGCGCTCCCAGCCAGAAATTTGAACTCCGCAGTGGAAACACTGTACGCAATTAATCGTGTCGCTGATGCAAAAGAAACCGGCACCTGCTAGCGATTCTGGAGTTTGACCTCGACTCCAATCGCCGAATGTTCGTAGCCGTTTGGAGTAGCTCCCAAATTCTGGATATCGAGGTTCTGAGCTCATGATGGCAACTAACTACGCACACGTTTGTGAAAGTTTTATATTCTACAATTCAAGGTCACAATCTCGAAACTTTAAAATAAAACCACAGAAATATTTCTAAATATATTTATTTCCAAGTATATGTTATATATGTAACTTCCCCATCCTCCAGTAGGCCTAGGTACCGGTCCACTGGCTTGAAGATGTTGGTCTGCCACCACACAGCTGACGATCCGTCGAAGACTGCAGGCCACGTCCGTAAGGTGGTCGTCTCCGCTAGGGTCTCTCCTTGTAGGTTCAAGGCGTACTCCATTGTGACCACTGCCTGGAGAGACCGTTGAGAGGATGCTGGAGGGCAACTAGCCAAAAACCGACGAAAATGACGGTAAAATTGTTCTGCATTCTTAAAGTTAGTCGCCATAGCTGCTTGATGATTATGGTAGGTGCTGGAGGATTATGATGACTGTTACAGAAAACAGGCAACTTAATATAGGAGCGTAGTCAAGGATGGGAACGTAGAAGGTCAAGGGTCTTACCTTGAGATTCACATATAAAGCGTAACGTTTTTCCACCACAGCTACCAGTCATCATGCCTGATATTGTTGTTGATGCGCTCTTTGAAGATGCTCCCACATTTTACAAGGAGTTTGAATACTTCATCACCTCCGAACCGCGACCTCCATCAGCTCGTCAACTCCAGGCTGCCGTAACAATAGACTATTCCATGAGTCTTGGAAGCGAGCGCCTATGGCAGTCGACCCTCCTGAGGACGTTACCCACCACATACGAGGGTGACCCATTCCTGTGGTGGCGGCGGCATGTAGAGGTCCCCATCCAGCGCTTTCTCGCTCGGCTAGCAGATGGGGATGTAGTGTATATTACTTATTGTTGGTTTGATTAAATATATGTATATAAAGGTGTCTGCGTTTTTTATTACACTCCTAGCGACGTCTATGATTATTGATATTTTATAAGTAGAAGCCCACGCTTTCGGTATTCATATCTAGTTCGACGCTTGAGTAATGCCTATCGATAAATTTGGCAAACATATGCATGCGAATTCCACGTCACACCCGCAGGTGTTTGTGGTTGAAGAGCTAAGCGAGCCTTTATATTATGAACGAGATTTACAACTAGTATCCATTGCCGTCAATGATGATAGATGGTACATCCTAGCGCATGGTGACATCGAATATACTATTCCCTTCCGTGAAGCTGAAATAACAAAAGTCTTACTTTATCCCGAAAATACCGAAATTTATATCAACAGGTTGGGATCATATAAATTACACGAAATGATCGGGAAGACATTAAAAAAGGGTGATATGCTAAAATTTTGGGCAGTCAAGCCAAATATGTTATATGTGGAATTTCAACTCAAGGTTCCCATAATTGTTGAGTCCAAAAAGGTAGTGCAGTAAACATGACTTCAAGGTCAGCGTTTACGGTCACCTCCTACCACATGTAACCTTGGAAATGTGAAAATAAAAGCGCGTAGAAGAGTCTGCAAGGGTAGTAGCATCCGATAGTCGTGCAGAAATGGAAGCCTTGTTGAAAGCTATCGAGGTAGTTCAGAGTAATAAAGCAAGAAAGCCGCAACCACTGCTCTGTCCAGAACTTCTGAATAGCAGGACGTACAAATTAAATAAATCAAGTTCTAAGTACGTGAGTGTAGGGTTTGATTGGAGTTCGCAATTTAACCCAAGTATTATAATACGGGGTGCCAAAAATGACTGGGTGCAGTTAAATGAATGGGAGTGGACAGCCCTAATTGCAAATCAAGGAGTGATTTCCAACTACTTCTATTCTCTCGACGGTGAGTGGCCAGCTCTGGAAATAGGAAAGAAGAGGATTGTATTTGAAGCGATCCAGACAAGGAAAATAATCAAATTGGAGGAAGTGGGCTTGTCAGAGGTGCGTTTAGCTAGCGAAACTGTAGAAGAACTGTGGCGCTTGCAGAAACTCGTGGAAGCGCGATTCGCACAATTAAAAGCGTTACACTTTGAGAGTTTCTATAAAGAGATAGTGAAGGGTGTGGCAAACCTTTGTGGAGACTGTTTAGTAAATGTATGGTCTGTAGTGGATCAGCTGGAGGAGAACTCTGAAAAGACTGCGTGTATGGTGGAAGTGTTAACGTTTGCGAGTTCTATGGTAAAGTGCGACATCGAAGTGGAAGCCCTGAGTCGTCAGTTGGCAGTGTAGTCATGTGGATGAATTATAGAGAGGCTGCTCGACCGGCTGCTAGAGACGTACCTAGTGCGGTTGAACGATTAGTGAGTTCGTTAAAGGATTTAGCTTTTGAAGCGTCGCGCGAAGTCATATATGGGTTAGGACGTTCCGGATTCAGTGACGAAGAGTTGTATAAAAAAGAAAAACAGTACAAAAACGGTGCTGCTGTCGGTCAACTATTCTTAGACAGAGCCATAAATGAAGGCCTCCTTGTAGATTTAATGGATAGTCTTGGCCTAAAATGGCATATGTGTGAAGTAAAAGCCTTTATAGAGAGGAAGGAAAATGAAGAAGAGCGTGCAGTTTGACGACTCGAAGAATAAGATTTATAATTTGCATACGTGGACGTATGCTTATCGAGAAGCTCGAAAAGGACGGTGGGAATGGGCAGGTGTGGATAGGTTGCGATTCCATCGGAGGATACTTACTATGGATGAAGTGCTGCGAGACGTCTTGTGCGTCGAACATAGGCAGACAATTTATGTAGAACGCTTTTCCAGTAGTACGTAGATGTTTAATCCATGTAGTTAAACTATATATTGTAAACAAATAAAAAACAATAAAAATTAAAAAGGTTGTTTTATTCCATTATGTAGTGATTATAAATATGATACACGTTAGATAAAGCGCAATAACAAATCGGTTTGGAATGATATAAACAAGCGGGTTGTGATGGGGTGAGGGCCGGTCTTTCTTCCACTTCGATGATTGGGATGGTAGTAAAGCGGCGTAGAAAAGTTGCCTTTTCTCGACCTTTCACATATACTTCGGTGGCACCTTGCAGAAGACGTCGCAAGATTGCAGGAAACATGTATGCTGGAGTAAATCCCTCATTCCAGTCGATGCAATGGTGATTAGTCATTACCCAGTGGGCTTGTTGTTGTAAATGAGGTGTTAAGGAATGGAGGGCGAAAGGGGGTTTAAAAATGTGGTGAGATACTGAGGTACCGTCGTAGGAGGCCAATTCTTTTGGGGTAAAGTGCTTATCGGACGTCTTAAAACCTTGAATATCGATAATGATCTTCATCGTATTAGGTATAGAGAGCATGGTCTAGTTACGCTAAAAGTCGAGGTGCAACTGAAGTGTTTTGCGAAATTACAGTTGTTTAACTGCTTTTGACAATGCGTTGTAAGTAAAAACCCGATCGTGAAGAACGAGACAATACGCAGTTGTGTTGGCTGGCACGTTAGCGGAAGTTTCAAATTCAACACGAAAAACGACAGCGTTTGCATGAAGGTAGTCTTTTTGATGGGAACAATCGATTACAACAATGGGCGCCTTGTCTGCAAAGTCATGGCGGGAGAAGAAGGGCTCATCGATTTTGCTATAATAAGATGATTGAAACTTGGAATACATGTCGTATAATGTTGCGTAATGATTGAGTGCATAATTGTTATGTAAATTGTCGTATGGGAATCGTTCGGTGTTCAGATAAACTCGGAAATTAGTAAGACCAATTTTATCGAAATTAGCATTGTCCTTAGCGATTAGCCCCGAACGACCTGATTGAAACCCTACGATGACATATCTGGGGGTTTGTAATTTTGTGCTTGTAGCGATAGCGTGAGAATGTTGAGTCACAGCATGAACACCGGGTATGATATGAAGCTGCCAGCTGCGAAATGCGACTTGAGTGTCAATATTTTTATCGATGTATTTGGTCAGGGCTAATTCTTGAGCAAGACCTGGAGTGATATGAGGAACCTTCCAATATAGTTTGTCAATCGTAACTTTAGCCGTCTCCCCTACGGTAGCACTGAATACGGCGTCGGCATCGGTATTGCTGCGAATTAATACGAGTTCTTGTCGAATGTTAAGTATAACTTTACCATAATCTTCAGCGAATCCTAACAGCATTCTCAACGGTATGCAGGCACTAAAGTTACCTTCCTGATCGGTAATGGCAGGATCGCCGGCGGCAAACCAACCTGCATTTTGAAGCTTTTTAACGTCAGCGGAACTGTAGGACACATATCCCTTAAGAGTAGACGTAATACCAGGTTTGGTGACAGAGTCGACAACGACGCCATTGATTTCGTATCGGATTTCGCTAAATAAGTGAGCCAAACCATTGTTAAGGAATTTAGCCGTTGTAACTTCACCGTTTTCCTTCCGCAACTTTCCCTCTAGGTACAGATAGCTCAGGCCGGGAAGAGTTGACATATCTTCGGGAATTGGAATTCGAATTTCATCGTTATAGTCAAAACGGTTTGTATACGGTTGATGTGTGTGCAATTGATTGCTAATGATAGAAGTGTCGACGAGGACTCGCTCTCCAATATTTAAAATACTC
Source organism: Agriotes lineatus (assembly GCA_940337035.1). Taxonomy (NCBI): domain Eukaryota; kingdom Metazoa; phylum Arthropoda; class Insecta; order Coleoptera; family Elateridae; genus Agriotes; species Agriotes lineatus. The sequence continues at coordinate 24,507 of CALNHX010003551.1, read as the reverse complement.
ATTACACTATTGTAAAGCCTAAGGACCGCAAGAAGTCTCTGTTTGCTTTAGTTAGCTGCGTGGCGGACGAAGCCCTACTGATCTTACGAGGGTGTGGGCGACGATTCTTATAGGAAGTGAAGCAGGGGCGGTACGGAGTGGTGAATTGAAAACCCATTACAGTTTCTTTAAATGTAATGTTACCGTGACGGTCTCCTTACTAAAACTGACAGGATTATCCGATTGGTCTAGTATTTTAATAGTTAAGTTAGTGATCTGTTTCGTGCTGATCGGTAGATAGATGACTGGGTTAGGGGTTTCCACTATTTTGTACCCGGGTGGTACTATGGGGAAGAATTGGTGAATGATATGGCCGGGCTTACCATTTTTATATGAACCAACGGAGATGTTGCAATGAATAAGAATCGAGTTGATGTTCAAAATTTTCGTAACATGTTCAGCTGTGTGCCACCTATCTGCAGCATAAACTTTTTTCTCAAAGCCTAACATGTCCCGGATAGTATTGTCGCTTTGAAAGTCGATTGGAACGGTGGACTTTATTTCGGTTTTTAAGGTGCTGTTGTTTCCACGTAGCAGTACCTGTTTAACACCCGCATCAGAATCGAGTTGGTTATGTAAAAATTCAGCAATGTCCGTAATTTCATATGCTCCCTCCGGTATAATAATAGGAGGTTCTCCAACAAGATGAAATTCATTGTTGGGAGGTCTAACGTTTGGAATAGTATAGTAGGTTTCGAAACTTAACAATCCCAAGACGTATTCGCTACCATCGTCTAAGAAAATGGGAGGGTCAAAATTTGCAGTAAGAACAGATGAATCTCCCGTAAGAGTGAATATACTGGACATGATGAAGCGCGACACTTAAACTGACGACAAAAGCGGTTTCCCAAAGTTATATAAGAATTTGAGACACAAATGTCCGCATGTGTATGATGCGAGTTTTTGATATCTATTAGAGTTGTACATAATTGTGTTGTTGCTACCGTCGCTACGAAAGTAGTTTACTAATTCGGGAGGAGGTTGTAAGCGACCTATGCTATCGAAATACAGAACAAATCGATCAGCTTTAACGTAGGCTGTCCAATGTGTGCCAGGTCCAACATCATCGTCTAAGTTAGTAACACCACATTCTCGTTGACGAATTTTGTCAGGTAGGGCATCTCGCATAAATATCCCCCTAAAATAGGGAATTTCTAAGCGTTTAACGTACTGTGCAATATCGATGTTCGTCAACGCTCGGCGTGGTAGCTTCAACGGTAGTTTTTTGACTGATACGGTCGTAGATATAGCCCTTTTCCTCGAGCAATGGATTCCATAGCTTTGTTATGTCGCTCTTTTTCCTGGAGATCCTTTTTAGAAGCCTTTGAGTCGCCAACCGCTTTAGCGACTGCTGCAGCACCGCCTCCGAGAGACCCCAATGCTCCTAATGCAGCAAGTATGGGTACAAGCGGCAATATACCTCCTCTCTTGGGAACAGGTACTACTCTAGAACGAATTCGGCGTTTCCTTCGCGATTTAAAAACGACCGCCCCTCCAATACGTTTACGCCTACTACACCTTGTACGCTTCCGTTTTCTAGATACCCCCGTACCAAATTTTTGCGCAATACCGGCAATAGGTAGTGCGCGCTTTCGTTTCCGGGAGACTCTCACACCAACAGTGGGTTGTGTACGCTTCCGTTTTCTAGATACTCCCGTACCAAATTTTTGTGCGGCAATAGGTAATGTACGCCTTCGTTTTCGGGGGGCCGTCACACCAGCAGTGGGTAGTGTACGCTTCCGTTTTCTAGATACCCCCGTACCAAATTTTTGCGCGGCAATAGGTAGTGTACGTCTTCGTTTCCGGGGTGTTCCCATAGCAGCAATGGGTTCTGTACGCTTCCGTTTCCGGGAGACTCCCATGCCGAGTTTGGTTTTCCCTTTCATAATCCCTGTAACAGCAAGAGCTGCCGCTCTTTCTCCAAGAGTAGAGTCTTTTGCTTTAACGCGTTCCCAAGCTTTCTGTGCAAGAACTTTATCCGCCGCGTGACGTGTCGAAAGATTGCTGGATTGTGAGTATGCGATGTCGTGTTGCTTGCAAGCCTCGTCCAGAGGGTTTCTTCCTCGATCACCTCGAGAAAGTCGTTTGTTTAAACGAGTGCCAGGTCCGCAAAACTTGTAACCTGGTATATGTAATTCGAAAGGCAACTTGTCAATAAGGGTGTTCAACAAACCGCGACCTTTCCGTCTTACGATTCGACGACGACTACGAGTTTTACGTCTAGTATAACTCATCTTAAAGAAACGCTCGTCGAAGAGCGACTGACGATGTGAAGCTCAAAGGGGTAGATATATACTTAGCACAGCGCGGTTAGAAGCTAGTTCGCCCCCGTCCGAAAACGATGAAGAACGTCAAACTTGTGAAACAAAAATGTTCGCTGCCGGTAGTAAATCATACAGTAAATTCCATGTCACAGAGGTTCAGACGACACGGCACTTTACTGGGTATAGGATGTAAAAGGGGGTTGATCATTGGTCCTTCCGGCTCTGGGAAAACCAATGCGATGATCAGTCTTTTGGTGCACCGCAATGGGGTGCGGTTTCACAACTTGTATTTGTATTCCAAAACCCTTGACCAACCTAAATACAAATTTCTGAAGATACTTCTGAAGTCACTAAAAGAAATCGGATTCTACGAATTCAGCGAGGGGTGTGAGGTTATCAAACCACACGAGGCGAAAGAAAATTCTGTTATTGTGTTTGATGATGTGGCATGCGACACTCAAAGCATAATTAGAGATTATTTTAGTTTCGGACGTCATCGAAATATAGATTGTTTTTACCTCTGTCAGACTTACTCATCAATCCCGAAACAACTGGTACGAGATAATGCGAATATCATAATCGTATTCCGGCAAGACCACACCAATCTTAAACACATTTACGATGATCATGTAAACACAGACATGTCATTCGAAAAGTTTAAAAACTTATGTTCCCACTGTTGGATCAAAGATCATGGATTTTTAGTTGTCGACAAAGAAAGCGAAATCAACGCCGGTCGTTATAGAAAAGGGTTTGACAGTTATTTCACTATATAGGCATGGACCACTGCTGTACAAATTATTAGTCTACGAACAACGACAGTAATAGCAACATGGACAAACGGTTAGTAAGCGATCTTATTAAAGCTAGAAAGGCTGTCAGGCGGAAATATGAAACTTTAAAAGCAGATATCGCCGAATCTCAGACGGCTCTTGCGGAGCAATTTAAACCAATTTCCCAACCACTCACGGAATTGCTAACATCCATCAAGCAAGAAGGTGGTCAAACAATACAGCAAGAAGTAGGACCTATGCTGAGAACCATCAAACGACGAGTGTCCACACCATCTATCCTACCCCGTCCGAGAAATGGTAAAACCCCCGTACGAGCGTCAACCCCCGACATTGCCATTCCCGGACCATCGACTTCAGCGTTGGTAACATCCACACCTAGATTTCTTGACAGAGAAGTATTGTATGAGAGTTTACCGGATGAGGAGCAACAGGTGGAGGCTCAAGAAGAAGCGGCAATTGAAACTTCGGTAGCAGAGGCTAGGGAAACCGTGCGACAAATGATGGAACCGGAAGTTCTAGGGGAATACCTGGAACAGTTCTCAGGGTTAGCTAGAAAATATATCGAGGGAATGATACGAGATACAGAGAGCAAGTACGATCTCCATTATGGAGTTCGATGGGACATAGACACTGATAAATTTGCAATTGGAAATAAACAGCTTACTTTTGAGGGTCAGGACATGGTTATTACAGATCACGGAAATAGAATAGTATACAAAGGCACCCCCGGCTTTTACGAATTAATGTTCTTAAAGAAACCGATAATTTATACAAAAAAAGACCATGAAAATTACTATGACATAGTGAACCGGTCCGCCGCAAATCGTAAGAACTACGATCCAACCCAAGGGATAAGCGGTAACGCCGGCTCAAAATATATGAAAATAGTACGCCCCCTGGCTACCTCCTCCGGCATTAGACAACCTACCAGAGCCGCATCGAGAGTGCAGCGTACCGGAAGGGGGTTATTAACAGTAACCAATAAAAAAGTGGAATTTGTTCCTTGGAAAGATCCAAATTCATTAGTGGATCGTCTGCGCATATTACTAGCCTCTCAGGTAGCGGGGCACACCGGCCATTCCAACGAAATCGTAAGCATCACCCAAGCTCTACGAGAAGCAAAAATAATTCACTAAGACGAGTACAAAAGCAGAGGACCTATTGAATTACGATCAGAAGGTGTTAGACGATAGAGTAATGCCCATAGACAAATTTGGACGCCACTACCATAGCGCGCGCTACGGTTCTCATCGCAAACATATCTTTATGAAAGTTCAAAATGTAAACCGACTCCATATAGAGGTACCACTGCTGCTAGTGGGGCGTGGTTATGATGAAAGCGGATATTCCAAAATTTTCGGTAATAATGAGTACATTTTTCCTTTAACGATCGGTGAGATCATAAGTGTTCAAGTCAACGGACCTTTGGTAGTATCACACATCAACGGCATCAAACACGACACGCTTGTCGGTAAGACATTGCGGCGAGGAGATAAACTGAAATTCGAATCCATAAACACTAAGTTATACGTGCAACTGCTGCTTAAATGTCCCATAGCAGTCGATACAGCAACATTCGGCAATGAGTCCTAAGGAGGATCTAGTTGCAGAACTTCACAAACCAGCGCGAAGAAATTTCAAGAGACGACGGGTGATTCTCAAAGGATTGCATGATTTACTACAAGCGGATTTGGTGGAGATGCAACCATATGCACGAAGCAATAAAGGTTATCGATACATTTTAGCTGTTATTAATGCGTTTTCTAAATACTTGTGGGCTCTCCCGGTAAAACGGAAAACGGGAAAAGATGTAGCAGCAGCTATGCGAAAAGTTCTTGCTAATATGAAGGTATCTCCAAAAAACGTACAAACCGATTTGGGAAAAGAATTTTATAACAGCGATTTTCAAGCATTGATGCGACGTTACAAGATAAATCATTACAGCACGTATTCAACTATGAAAAGCAGCATCATAGAAAGATGTAACCGCACCCTTAAGAACATGATGTGGAAGCAGTTTAGTTTGCAAGGGTCCTACAAATGGTTGGACATTCTGCCCCAACTTTTAAGCAAATATAACACAACCAGGCATAGCACAACAGGTATGAGGCCGGCTGAAGTTAATCTTAAAAATGCCAAACGTCTGTTACACACCGTGTACAGCCACACAAAAACTGTAGATCCGACACCTCAAAAGTTTCATAAAGGAGATTCTGTACGCATTAGTAAATATCGCTCGATATTTAGCAAAGGCTACACACCCAGCTGGAGCAACGAAATATTCAAAATAGCCACAGTGCGACTTACAAATCCTACCACCTACAGACTCACCGATCAGGAAGGGCAAGAAATCAAAGGTGGATTTTACGAGCACGAATTACAGAAAACCAAACACTCTGACGTATACCTGGTAGAAAAGGTGTTGAAGATTAAGGGTAATCAGCTTTACGTAAAGTGGTTGGGATTCGATAATCGTCACAATTCCTGGATATCCAAAAACAATGTTGTATAACTTATTATGATTCTATAGAACTCTTTCAATAAAACACTTTTTTTGTTTTACTACCATTTATTTTCTTTAAATAAAAACTTTTTATGTTTTACAGTAATTTATTATTGTAAATGCTGAACATGAGTGACTACAGTGTTAAATAACAAATATACTTAATAATGCGGACCCAAACAATCAGATTTTTTGTAAAATTTAACTTACTACCTCTATTATACAAGCTAGTGTTCTTAACCTATACTATAATTGCTATATACAATAACTAAACCTACAAAGTACAAGAAAGCCGTGTAGGACCTCTGCTGTTAAGTAATAACGAATACTGTTCCGCGAACATATTGCTACACCATCGTTTCGGCAATGCGCAGCAAGTTGTCTAGACGACTGTAATCATCTATGTCACGGTGACCCCACGCTAAGGTTTTGGTAGTATTAGGAATAAGAAAGCGTTTATCATCTCGCGAAGAAAGCGCAACCTTATTCATTAATTCGGTGTACATAGTGTGTAAACGGGAACGAAACACATACATCTGACAAAATACAACTTCCCTCTTGTTTTCGACTACAGATTTATAAATTTCGGTGGTGAGGTGATTCCGAACAGCACTCTTTCTAACTCCCTTCGCCTTTTTGGCTTCTTTACCAACAGCGTTTACACAGTATGTTTTTGCACCGACCCCGTAATAGCTACACACAGCCACCCCCGCGTACTCATCCTTAAATTTGCCAACAACGGACTTGGTTCTCGAAATTCCGTGCAGACCATTCTTGTAATTTGATGTATCAAAGAGATCAAGGTGCTCTTGCATGTCCGCGTAAAAATTTTCAGTAAAAATTTCCAAAATGTAAGAATCCGTGTCTGTATACAGTAGAGACACATTACGGCCGTATTTATGCTTCAAAAATTTGTAATAAAACTCGTACATTACCGTTTTCGAAAGATCTAAAACTGAGAAACCAACATAAATGGGTTTGTTATATAAAACCGATGTTCTGTTCATTTCCACTGCTATTAAATTTTCCCCAAACCGAATTCTATCTTTAAAGTTAGGTTTCGATATCAAAGCTTCTGCCCCCATTCTATTACCAATTTTCTCCCAATGACTAATTAACTTTACAAGAACCCTTTTGTCCACGTTTTCCATGGTTTTACCAAAGACGCTATTGTTAGCTAGTTTGAATGAATTTCGATGAAATTCATTGTCAGACTTGTTACGTAAATTTGTGTTTAAATCGATGTAGGATCTGAGCCAAGGAGATTGTCTAAACTTAAGTATTTTATGTGTTTTAACCAAAATCAAACCAGCCTCTAAGCATTGCCTCAAATTTCTGTAGTGAATAATATAATTGTGTTTGTCATACAAATTTGGAATTAATTTTGCATTTTTAAATTTTCCCTGTGGAGGCACCAATAGCTCGGGGCAAAAGGGGAAGTCATTGTGATCGTCATGTAAATTTTCGGGGTACCGCAAGTCAACTTCCAACACGTACCCAGTATCTGAGTCGTCCAAAATTTGAAATACGTCAAAACTATCAATTTCGTCGTCAGTCAACCAAACAAAACCACCTTGCGGTAGAAACTGTCTCATACTATGTCCATACAAATTCGTGGAATCTAAATGAACAATAAAAGAAGTGGGTTTTAAAGCGTCATAGTTACCCGCAAATTTATTGTTGGCAATAGCCTTTCGCCCGACACAAGTACTGACTCCTCCACGAATACCCTTTCTAAAAAAGTGAAACATATCCATATCCGTCAACAGCTCCAACTCAACCCCCGTATATTTTAACATGGCGTCCCAACTTAAACCGGGGGCGGTGAAGTACTGCGCCGGATCTAAATTATATTGATTCAAATAAAAATTTCGAAAGTTTTCGAAAACGTCTGCCAATATAAACACGTCACATTTGAGGTAAACATCGGAATAGTCGCCCAACGTTTGACATTCGAAAGTTTTCCAGACCTTAACGGCGCGCTCGTAATCGACCTCAGTAATATGCGTCTCGGTTAAATGATCATAAAACTGGGCGATTGTGGGCAACGCCGGCTCGTCTAATTTTGTAAATGAATCCAGATACGAATAGGGAAACACACCTTTCTGTCTCATCAGTTCGAATTTGATGTCATGTCCGAATTGCTTATGAATTTCAACACACTGATCATCTGATAATGTGGCGGCCAGCGATGCTAAAGAAGCACTTAAAAATCTGTAACTATCTAAAAATCGAATTTGCATATAAACGTTTTTTCGTTTTCCGTCAACAACGACTTCATCTACCCAAAGACGTTTACCAAATGAAATATATTTTTCCTTATTTTCCGGAATGACATCAAGCTCCTCGTTATTTTGAGCTAACTGTTTGACAAAAAGGTGGGAATCGTAATTTAAATTGTGAAAAAATACGGGAATAAAATTTGGAAGTTTATAATTCAGATTGCAATTGGAATGGGCAGCTCCCCGATATTCTCCAGTCAAATGGTCGTGATCGCGAACCTTTACGTCCCCCTCTCCAAAAGGACGATTGCAAATATGACATGAAGCAGCATCCTTAAAATTTTGAATTTCTTGCGGAACCAGAGGCTTGAGGGGTACAACATGCTTTAAACTGTTGGAATATAAGGCGCGAACGTCTCTGTCTAGACGCTCAACAAACACGTCCACAGCATCCTCGCCCCTATAAATTTCGAATTTGGATAGAGTATCATCAAAAGAACATTTCAAATAATACGCGAAAGAATACGGTTTGTGCTCGCACGTTTTGATCGTATATGGTCTTTCGCGATCCGGCTCCTGATCCCCACCATCGACAGGTAATAAAACCGTCTCGAAATCTGCGTAGCAAACATAGGGCAGTTTCAATTGCTTATGATAATTATCAAATTTAAGAATGTTCTGGGGCCTCACCTCCCCACACTTATCCGTGATCGGCTCTGTCGTAGGCAACTTTGTGCACACATGATTACAGTCAAAAAGCTTATGGTTCTCCAGATGGGCATCGGTGCGAAAGTAATTTAGACAACCATTACAAAAATGTTTTGCATTTTCCCTAGCCGTTATTTGCCGCGAAACTAACCTAGACAAATTGGTGATCCAACAGTAGTGGTTATTACCTTCGCCGTCTGTTAGAAGCAACAAATTTATATGTCCGTTTTTTATACGTGGCGAATAGTACAGAGGTCCCACAACTTCATATATGGTAATATCGTTTTGAAAAGTCTTTTCCAACGCGTATACATTTATAGAAAGTTGAGGGTTATTTTTTTCAAATTTAGAAATATCGCGCAATCTAACAGGGAATTCAATGTCCTTAAAATTTAAAAACTCGTTGCAATCTGGATACGAACTCGTTCGATTAGACAGTCCATCCGGTTCGCAGATGGCCGAGGTTACCGCCCACCCGAAACAACGCTCGTCATCGACGTTTTGGACGTTCACGATCGCTTTCTTGGACTGAATCTTCTTCGGGAGCGGGATATACGAAGACGCCCGAAACGGATTGAATTTATTTATATTTAATTCTAGGTACAGCAACTGCTTCAAGATCCACCCTGTAAACATTTTGCGGTTAGTAACATTAACAAGAATTACAGTTGTAATACACACCTGAATCGCGTTCCTCAAATTCGGACACCTTCTGGTCCAATATCCCCGTTAAATTATCATATAATTCGTTCAAGTCTGTACCGCGAGTGACCACCTCGTTGGTCGTATTAAAACTTTTTACGTCTTGTACATCTTGAGTCTCCAAAATAAAATACCCGAAAAGTTCGAAATTGAATTTTATACTGTTTAATTTGGTCAATTGACCTTCTATAAGACCTATAATTTTGTCTTTCAATTCGGTCATATATTCTACAACGCTTATATGATAATTTTCCGTGGACACCCTGTAGCTGGCAACACGGGACTTGAAGGCGCTTGGAAGGGCCACCACTCCTTTCCCCAGGTGGACGACATCACACCGCCTCGTGTGACGATTGCTCCTCAGGTGTCCAACGAAACAAGTCCGAGGAACATTTTCATCACACACGTCGCAGTAGTGCGTCCTGGGAAGCTGTTCTGTTAAAAAAACGTTAGAAAACATGAAACACTACAATAGAGACACACTCACCACCGCTGGAGTCATTAAGTCTTGGGCGTTTACTCGCCGATGGTCCCTCACCAGCTGCTACCGAAGCCTCCATAGCGTCACCTTTAGAAAACGCACAATTGATATAATCAGCAGCAATCAACACGTTTCCACTTACCACTCGTCGATGGGTGGCCAACCTCGTGGCGACAGCTATCTCTTCGATGGCGAAACAAATTGTCAGCTCTGGTGAAGGACTTTCCACAAGCAGTGCACCTGAACATAATGGCAAATTAGTCTCGCGCAATCGGTTAATATACTAATTGCGCGATTAGCTACCCAGCTCGAGGCTTACTATCCACAAACGAAAAGAACACCTTTATTAACACTGATTAACAAATTAAACCTCGAACGGAATACCCAGGTGTCACCACGGGGAGGATTCGCTTTGGACACCCTGGAGAGGATAGGGGGGGAGGTTATTTGTGTTAGGGGTGTATGATATGTTAAACGATTATCTACTCGTTACTTAGCCTTTTTATCGAGCTCCTGACGTCTTGCACGAATCGCACCCTCCACAGCTAACAGATCTTGGATTAGCTCTAGCCTTGCTAACGCAGCATTCTTAAAGATGTCCATGTTAGTTGCGCTGTGGCCGTGGCGGATCTTAGGTAAAGCAGCTATGCTTTTTAGGTACTCATCGTGCATCGTCGCTTCTAGCCTGGCGGCTCGAATTTCTAGGGAGCTAATAACAATATAAGCTATTAAACTGGGAAAAGCACGTTCTGAACACCTTCAATGTTAAATAACATATATGGGTAGAAAAATAATATCTAATATCTAATATCTAATATCTAATATACCTTATGTAATGCTCACCGCTGCGAAGATCGGCTGCTTTAGCATCTATTGCATTACGATTAGACACGTATTCACGTTCGGCACACTGGGATGGCGACATGTCATCAATGTCTTCCTCCTGCGGGGTAGACGTAATCGACACCACAGTGTCGACTACGTTACTCCCAGTGGCTGACGACATGACGACTGCATTGCCCGAAACCGGAGACTGCACAATTACAGACGGTACTGCGGTCACATTTTCCGAAGGTTGGATTGTTGGCTGCTTCGAAATTCGACTGGTCGGTCGACTTGAGCCGGAGTCGATCTCCAAACCATCTACAAGAGCTCTAAACTCTTGCGCCGCACCGTCGCCGGAAGCCACCTTTTCCAATGGAATGTCGTCAAAATCGAACGTTTCCATAAACATTTCCGTTTGCGATAAATGAGAAGACTCATGTAACATATTTTGGATTTTTGCCACAGGAACATCAGTCTCCTCATTCATACACTTGACATATTTCGCCAAATTAAATTTTCCAGGACTTTTTTTTTTCACACTTTTCTTTAAAGCTGATTTTAAAATTTTGCTAGAACCTTGACTACTACTTTGAGATATGGTTTCGAAAGCAGGTGCAACGAGTGCGTCACTTAAAACTTTTATGGTTGCTTGCGGCGATATCTGTACGGAACCGCTTGGTTCCGTGCAGGCGCAAAGTTTAACTGCACCCGTTTTTTTCAAACTGAGCCTATTAAATTTTGAAAATTTTTTCGGTAAAACCGCACCCTGGCAAATCGGGCAAACGCTGTTGCTAGCCATGGTAAACACAAGATAATGGTTGCCCCCCACCTCAGCCAGGTGTATTTATACTGCATGCGAAGGATGACTTTCGCACGCAAACCAGTTGAAATTGAGTTCGTTGCAATCTACATTTTTCTTACCTCGGCTCACACAAAGGAAGTTAGCCTTGAAATATCTTTAAGTTCGTTGCCTACATTTTTACAGACGGCAATTCAAGTTAACATTGAAACACATTTTTCCAGACAGTTTGCGTAGATAATATAAAGTATGAAACTACTACACCAGCTATTTGTTGTTCTAACATGTTGAAATGTTTAAAAATCAAATTTTATGCCACTGTTGCAAATATTTATATCCTATTAATAACTAGCGCTTATTAAAAATACTGCAGCGTTGGTCGCTTGATAGGTGAATTTGTATTCACATTAATAAAATGTGAGGTTTCAAACATGAAAGACAAAATTTTATTTATCAAAAAACATGCAAATCAAATCTATTTAAAATTGGCAGTTTAAAATGCATACTGTATATGAGAAATATTTATTTCCTATATTAATTATTAAAGCTTAATAAAATACTGCAGTGTTGGTCATGTGATAGGCTTAACTAACTGAATTAATATTAGAATTTGTATTCAGATAAATAAAAACACGAGGTTTCAGTTTCAACCATGAAAACAATTGTTTATTTATCAAAAACATATAAGTGTAATCTAGCAATCTATACTGGGTCACATGCAATTAAACCTATTTAAAATTGAGAATTTAAATGCATACTGTATGGGAAACTTTCACTGCTTTACAAACCATATTTTTTAAATGTTTACCAATTTTACAATATAGTTAAATGCTTTCGAGAATACTCTGTTCTATTTTTTAATTTAAATATGTATCTGCTTTGAACAATGGAATAGGTTTAATCAAATTTACGCCTGCAAAAGTTATTCATCTCCAACCGAAGCAATGGTTTCAAAAGCTGACATTATTGTGAGGTCAGCATAATTATATTTTAAATTATGCACTGGAATATAGTTTCCAACGAAACGGCTGTTGCATTTTTGCGATAGCAAAACTTGCTTGTCTGGAACAAAGAATCGAGTTTACTTTTATAGACCGTTTAATTATGCACTGGAATATAGTTTCCAACGAAACGGCTGCTGCATTTTTGCGATCGCAAAACTTGTTTGTCTGGAACAAAGAATCGAGTTTACTTTTATAGACCGTTTAATTAACAAACTGTTGTTTATAATCAAATGATCATTCAAATACTTCTTTCTATTTTTAATTTAGAAATATACCTTGTTTGAATAATGGAATATTTTTAATGACAATAGCATCTGCAAAAGCTATTTATCCACAATCTCAATGCCGCGTTCGAAAGTCACTTTCAGTTAATCTGAATTTATAAGGTGAACGTGGATTTCCAAATATAGAATGCTGTTTTGGTCAAGCGACAGTGTCGGCTTGGCGACCTCGATTCGCGAAGAGTGGAACAAAGAAAAGTTGTTTTCTGCACGTACATGCTTTCAATAATTCTTTGCTTGACTACGCTAAAAATTTAGATATTATATCAGCTCTATTTCTAACGTCAAATCAAAAATGTGGTAGCATGCTACACTCTACGCATACATTAAAAAATAAGGCGTGTTTGTTTTAACTCTGGCTTAGTATCGTGAAATCGAATGCATACAAAACATCACCACAATAAATCGAGGTTTTTACTTTCAATGGAAAACTTACACATCGCTTCTAAACCCTACAGATATACAATGCATGTGGTTAATATTCCTAACACTAATGCAAAAATCTAGGAGCACAATGTGCTGCGCCCTTTTAAATTATATGAAAAACAGCGACACTTAAGGGAGTCTTATTGTTAATACTTCTGCATAAATACACTTGGGAAATAAAAAAAAACCTGTTGTTCCAAATATAAGAAATCAGTTTCCATTGTCGTCTAATAATCTAAAACTAGTGGCAAACGCTGGAGTTACCTAAATGACTATCAAACTTTTTTACGTCATACAACGCATTGCTATTCATCTATTCCAAGAAAACCTAGGGAATACGTGTAGTAGATCTACTTGCTTATTAAATGACTGTCTAATTAATCTAATTGAAAGCTTATGAAGTTATCGCTATAATTAAAAAATAACTGATGCATTATTAGAACAACCAAATAACTATAACTATCTATTTTCATCTAAAAACTACGTTGTGTGGTATTAAAATGTTTCTTTTCTAGCATACAATGTAACGGCGTGAGAAATAGATTTCTATTTCTAATTACAACTTAAATATGCGTAGAATTAGGTTCTGAGAGTAAATTTCCAATCCCTTTCTCTAAAAACCTGAGGTGCTCCGGGGGATTGGGTATATAACCAACACGCTTTTGAATGCAAAATCACAGTCTGCTTCAATCGAATCTACTTCACTGGTAAGATATTGTTGTAAATATATGTTTTTATCTTATATGTCCATATCTGTACTTTGAAAATGTCTTTGTAAATATATATGTTTTTTATCTTATATGTCCATATCTGTACTTTGAAAATGCGTTTGGACTCAGTAAAAGAAAAATTTCTCAAAAACAACGGCAAAATGTCGCACACGAAAGTTCTTTTTTTCTAATACTTTTCTAATGTAATCTTAAAATGCTCATATCTCCGTTGTCTATTGAGATATATCTTTGCCGTTTTATGCATTGGGTTCCTACCGTCAAGTACTACATTTTAAACATTTCTAACATTTTTCTAATGGTGTCTTAAAATGCTTGTATCTTCTATATTTATTAAGATATTTAAATGCAGTTTTTTGCATTGTATTGCTACTGTCATATACTACATTAAAAAAAAATTATTTTTTTCAAATCTTAAAAACGTTCATATCTCCGGTGTTTATTAAGATATTTCGTCGGGATTTTTTGCATTATGTTGCTACCGTCATGTACTACATTTTAAACATTTCTAACATTTTTCTAATGGTGTCTTAAAATGCTTGTATCTTCTATATTTATTAAGATATTTGAATGCAGTTTTTTGCATTGTATTGCTACTGTCATATACTACATTAAAAAAAAATTTTTTTCAAATCTTAAAAACGCTCATATCTCCCGTGTTTATTAACATATTTTATCGGAATTTTTTGCATTATGTTGCTACTGTCATGTACTACATTTTAAACATTTCTAACATTTTTCAGATTAAACATAATGGGTAAGACGCTTATTTTTTTGTATTCTAAACAGTATACATATAAGCAATTTACAGAAGAATTTTTAAACTCCATCGTCATTGGACCGCCCATGTCATCTTTTGGTAATTTTGAGTTAATTTTAATAGTTGATGTAATACATTTTTATACTTTTAGAAAAACAACTTATGAAGCACGTCATCGAAAAATATGGGACTGTAAGAAAAAAAATATTTATAAATTTGGTTCACAATACATTTATTTTTAGGACGACGTAGCCTTGGTTAAAAATTCAACCTACATCCCGGAAGCCACCCTTCTAGAGTCGGGGTGGTTTCTGGGATGTAGGTTTAAAGTATATAGAGACCTAGAATTACCAGACATGCTGTGGCTGATCTACGTGAGTATAAGTTGATTTGCTTCTTTGAAGAAACTAAGTGTTCTTTTTACAGCTATTGTGAGGCCGGCCACAGCATCCTAGGTTAGGTTAGTTTCTAAGTTAGTCAGTAAGTTATTTGTATAATAAACGTTTTAAAATTTTTAATTTTTTATTACATCGTTATAACTACATGATAAACACTTATTGTTGTTGTGCGTATTTTTTGAATGCAATATCATATGTAATGATGTCTGAAGCAAACTTTAGCATTTCATACATGCAGCGAACATTCTCGGATTGGATGGGTGGCAAAGACTCTTCAATACTCCTTTTAAAGTCGCCGGGTAAATTCCAAACACCTTCGATTACACTGCTGTAAAATTGTTGAAACATCTGACTTTTTACTAGTTCAGCTTTAGATTGCAGCAACGACAACAAATCCCACAATTCTGCTACAGACTTGTTTCCGAGATAAACTTGGGATCGCTTACGTTCCTGCAGCACTATCACTTTTTTGTTTCCGATTTTTTGGAAATATATTCTTTTGCCAGGACTTATATCCACCGGTTTTGGCTCTCCATCTTCATAGTTAAAGTGCCTATTTATCACATCTTTATTTGCAACAAAGAGCTGCCACTCTCCTTCGTCTAACAGTATAAAATCTTTGTTAATCCCACTAATTACCACTGCCGGCACAAACGATCCATAACAGGTCAAGCCCAAACTCACAGTTTTATTTCTTGACTTATTCAGCGGATAAGTTGTTGCGTTTAACAATACTGGATATGACAGTTTCACGTTTTTGTTTGTCACTCGCTGCTTCACAGTTTCACCAACCTTTTGTACTTGCTCCATTGTTTTTGCTAGTACAGCACACGATACACTACTGAACGCAAACTACATCTCCTGTTATACTCATTCTTCAAGGTTGCTGTCGGCGGCCTCGCTCCGAACGTGGCCTCGCTTCGAGCATGACCTTGGGCTTGCACGTGGCCTCGCCTTGCATGTGACCTTGGGATTGAACGTGGCCTCGCCTTGCATGTGACCTTGGGATTGAACGTGGCCTTGCATTGAACTCAAGGTCAAGTGGTGGGGGGAGGTTCCAGAACCATCCACTTCCCTCTACTAGCCTCAGTCCACTTCTCTTTAATACTGTTATGGACAAGATCATAGACGCAGTCAAAGAAAAAGATATCGGCTTTCGTCTAGGAAACCACCGAGTCAACATCATTTGCTACGCGGACGACGCCGCCCTCATCGCGGAGTCAGAAGACGACTTACAACGCCTACATACGCATTCAAGATCAAAGCCGAAAAATACAACATGACCATCTCTAAAACCAAAACTAAATGTATGGTTATAGCCAAGGAACCATTACGTTGTAAAATAACAATCGACGACAGTCCTATAGAACAGATCATGTCTTTCGACTACCTAGGCTGTAAAATCTCGAGCTATGGCGATCTTAAAGACGAAGTACGACAACAAGTCAATAAAGCGGCGGCAATATCCGGATGCCTAAAGAACGTAATATGGCGGAATAAGAACATTAGCACCCATTGCAAAACCCGCATATACAGGGTGATTTTAAAATGTTTCGCCAAACTTCGGGGTATTGTTCTACACGCCAAGGCAAGTAAAAAAGTCCATATAAACATGTGTCCGAAAATCGCGCGTTTCCGAGTTACGAGCAATTTCTGAACTTGTGAAGTAGTCCAGTCAATTGGTGCTCAAAAAGGGCGAATAGGGGAGAGTTTTGGTGGAGTTCTGATATTTGGTTCCTATATGTTTTTTGGGTCGCTGTGCACGAATATCAGGTTTTTCAATAAAATTTTAGACCGGAAACACGTTTTTTTAAGCAAAAACCTTGTAAAAAACCGATTTTTTTTAGTTTTTCTAAAAGTACCCAAAAGATATCTATCATTTATAACTATTGAACCTATATGAAATAAAAGAGGACACAGTTTCCTACACTTTATGTATGTGAGGTTTTTTTCTCCGATCAATCATTCAGCCGCGAGAGCGCCGCAAAATTATAGTCCAGTCAAATGGTAGAAAATAGGGGAAAGTTTTGGAGTTCTTATATTTGGTTCCTATATGTTTTTTAGGTCGCTGTACGCGAGTATCGGGTTTGCCAACATTTCAATTATGAAGATTCATTTCATATACCATTGTTGATTTACGAAAAATGTATAGTTTTCGAGTTGCTTTGAAATAAACTGTCATAATTCCCTTTTAACACCTAACTTCGCGGCGCTCTCGCGGCTGAACGATTGATCGGAGAAAAAACCGCTAGTACATAAAATGTAAGAAATTTTACTCTCTTTTATTTCATATAGGTTCAATATTTACGAAATTGGATAGTTTTCGAGTAATTTTAGAAAAACTAAAAAAAACGATTTATTACACGGTTTTTGCTTAAAAAACGTGTTTCCGGTCAAAATTCTTGTTGGAAAACCTGATATTCGTGTACAGCGACCCAAAAAACATATAGGAACCAAATATCAGAACTCCACCCAACATCTCCCCTATTCGCCCTTTTTTGAGCACCATTTGACTGGACTACTTCCCAAGTTCAAAAATTGCTCCTAACTCGGAAACGCGCGATTTTTGGACACATGTTTACATGGACTTTTTTACTTGCCTTGGTGTGTAGAACAATACCCCGAAGTTTGGCGAAACATTTTAAAATCACCCTGTATAAGACCTGCCTTAGACCCGTAATGACATACGGAGCAGAATCAAGAGCTGATACGGCAACGTCCAAAAGA
Source organism: Agriotes lineatus (assembly GCA_940337035.1). Taxonomy (NCBI): domain Eukaryota; kingdom Metazoa; phylum Arthropoda; class Insecta; order Coleoptera; family Elateridae; genus Agriotes; species Agriotes lineatus. Next base: position 6,846 of record CALNHX010003551.1, on the reverse strand, counting down.
CAACTGAGAACGGCTGAAATGAAAACTTTGAGAATGATCACAGGCTACACACTACATGACAGGAAGAGAAACGTAGAAATAAGAGAAAAATGCGAAGTTGACGACATAGTTCGATGGACGAGAAACCCGCGAAGACAGTGGAACGAACACATAAATAGAATGACAGAGAATAGACTGGTTAAGATAGTTAGAAACGAAATCCCTCCAGGCAGAAGACTCCCTGGACGACCACACAAGAGATGGAGGGATAGCTGGCAATCCACATCGCAGGAATAGGCTTACACCCATACCCAGAATAAAACAGGCAATTTGCCTATCAAATAAGAATAAGAAGAAGAAGAAGTTTTAATTAACACTGGTCCACAAGTTTATTTAGCACTTCACTGTAGTCTTGCTTATATCTTAGGTTGCCTTTCAATGCTCTTTGCATCTTATGCCACTCTTGAACTGTATTATCGATTGCTGGCATAATGAAATTCACACTAAACGCTGCATAAAACTTTTGTAATGCCTCGAAACACCTCTATATTTAAGTAAATTCATAATCTTGTCTTAACGTTGTTATATAATTTTCTCAGCCCCACTTGAGGTGCCAAAATTGTTATATATCTTTGATCGCAGTTCCACTTTGCACACCAAAATTTTTATATAACAAATCTTAAATAGATATCTACCCTCTTGCTTATTAAGAAGAAGTAGTATCAAGAATATTTTCTCAAACACTTACCTTTCTACTTAATTGAATTATTTTCAATTGACATTTCTCACTAATGAAAATATGACATTTGAAATTATGTCATTGGATTCTTATTTAAAATTTACCTCAGCTAGACAGTTATTAAGCAATGAGACTCTCTTTCGTCCTCAGCTGAATGGGTTAATGTTAAACTTATTAATCTTCTGTTTTTGAAGACTGAATTATTATAAATTATTATTAAATTGACTTCTTTGGTCAATTACACTCTCTTGTACATTCAATTATATCTTCTTATTCAATCAGTTAGTTAGTATTTGAAGCATTGGTCTGACATTACAATAAATCAAAATAAAAATGTTGTCAAATCATCTAATCAAATGTTCTAACTTTTTCCAACTTTGATGTTAAAATTAATTAACATACCCTAAACCAAAATATGTTAATTTCTAATTATAATTTCCAAAAACGTCGAGTACCCGCATCAATGTAAATTTTGAAAAATATTCTAAATTACTCTCTAAATATAAATTACAAATATTTCCACTAATTTTGCCGTACCAAACTTCTTATTTATTTCTTAATGAAATAAAAGAAATACGCACTAACCTTCTGTAAGTATCGCTTGTACCTGAGTGTATTTTCTATCAGCTTTTAACTTAATGGTATTCTGTAAACACCTCCTTTGGGTTGATCACGACCAAAATAGCTCGTTGCAGCTCTATGACCCCTTAAGATCTGGATATATCGTAGCACAGCATGCCACAAACACAAACACTTGTACCTTTTACTGGTTAAAGCAAAAATTGCCACTTCAAATGGCTTCAAACAATCTTGAAGTTCTAATCTGAATAATAGTTGTGACCTTTAGTCAAACTTGATCGTGAAGAAGGCTATCTTGCTATCACGTATCAAATATACAAATATTACTTTCACAATTAAAGAAATCTAGCCCTTTAACGTCGATTATTATTTTCAAGATACTTTTTCACTTCGTGTAAACAACCACACTGGTTGCCCATTACTACTCCCACCAGTTATCTACACACAACTGTTATCACATGATACGCATTAGATATCTGGATATTATTATTATTGAATTAATTAAGCATCCACACAGCATGCTGCATTACAACGTTAACCTGTCAGTAATCATAAATTGAAAAATAAACTGAACGCAACCCTGCTAATACTATTTCATTCAAATACTAACCTCTGTTAATCAAATTACAGTTATTGCTAATTATGTCTTGCATATTTATCCATGTTTAATAACGACTTATTGTTGCAATAAATGCAATACCAATTCTGGGCTTATTTGAATCTTTCTTTCAGGTTTGTACGTTAGCAAAGCAACCAGAATTGCTGTAAGCAATATACCATTACAATACGTAATAATTACAAATTTAAAATTTTTTTAAAATATCAGATAAAATTGCTTTGTAACACACTAAGTAACAATGTCACGAGTGCTGCGGATTAGAAATACCTTTTTTACAGTGAAATAAGAATGGTTTGGGGTCAGATAACCCCAATAGTACAGTAGGATTAATTAGGTTTTAATTTCGCTGGCTTTAAGGCTGAAAGATAAAAAAGTTGCATATGTGTTTTTCGTTTATTGTAAATATTATAAAAGCCACAACTTGAACATTTATAAAACACTGCTATTACATATTAAAAAATCTTTGTAAGATTTACTTAACTTTAACTAAAGTAGAACTAGAACACTACTGAATTTATTAAAACAATATAAAATTCTGTTTACTAATTTTGGCCAAACGATAACCATTTATGACAAAAACATTTAAAAATCTAATGTGATACCTACAAGTTACAATTAATTAAATGAAACCTCAGTATCCCTCAAAACTATTTCTATAATTTACTTATAATTTATATAAATTTTCTAAATTTATCTTAGTGTGGGAACTTCGTCAGGTCGACTGTTAAAACTTGGCTGACGAGACACTCCGCAGGCTGTGAACAAAAAAAAAACATTGCCACGGCGTTAGTTTCAATAAAAATTTGAAAAAACATATCTAACCTCACTTTTCATTATTAATTTACAAGCTAAATACTTACTGTTGGGCAAATGCCGATAAGTGCGTCGGCATGCGAATAGAACTCCTCTTTGAGCGATATAACGATAGTCTGCAACGATTCAGTTTTCTCCGTAATATACTTAGCCACCTTCCCAATGTTGGTATTATCAAGGGCAGCGTCGACCTCATCCAGCACGAAAAACGGGGCGGGCTGGTAACTATGTATGGCAAACAGCAGGGCCAACGCGGCGACAGTTTTCTCCCCTCCGGACAGGTTTGACATGGGCTGGAAGCGCTTTCCCGGTGCCACGCAGTTGTAATTTATTCCATCGAGATAGGGCTCTTCGGGGTTTTCAGCGCCCAGAAAAGCCTGAGCAGAGTTGTTCTGGGCCAGAGATTTGTAGATGTTGTCGATTTCATTGGAGACGTGGTCGAAGCACTTGGAAAAGCGCTCGTAGCGCTGCTGCTTGACGCGCTCGAACAGCTGCTTGGCCTTCTTGTTTTGCTTCCTCAGGTTTTCAAACTCTTCGTTGGTCGACTGGAGCTTGTCTTGTGCTTGTTCAAGTTTTTGTAATGCCTAGAAATGTGCCAGTTTAATTTTTAGTAAGATAGATACAAAGAAGATACAAACCCTCATATTTGGAGCCTGAATCTTAGTTAAGGTATCTTGTAAGCCCTTAATAGAATGCAGTAACTTATCTGCCACTTTTTTGATTTCATCTTTTTCTTCTAAATCCTTTAATGCGTCCGACAATACGTTGTAATCCATTTGGATTCTAAAACAAGTTGTGGCGTTAAATGAGGCAAATTTAAAACAATGACTGCGAGTTGTAAGCTTCATTTACCTTGCTTCTCGCTCATACTGAATGGTAGTGCTGCTAGTTTCAGCATTAGAAGACGAGGACTGTGACGGGTCTTGTTGAACGATGTCTTCCATGTTTCCCACTATCATGGGAATGGGTATATCGTCCATCTGTAGTTAAATCAACGGTATAATTAGGAGTATCAAACATTTTTATTTTTCAAGGGACGTCGGAGAAGAGGTGGGATTGTGAAATGGTTTCTAGTTTTAAAAACGTATTCTTGAACACCAACCATAAAAAGAAGAAAGAGAAGAAAACAAGGAAAAACATCACTTGTGGATGTGGAATATCCAACCAGGAACACAAATTTAGAAATTATACAGGAATTTGCAAAACTGATCATGGATCTAAGAAGAAAATGGGTAACGGAAAGGAGAACATAGATGACATTTACATTGTTGGAGTGGAGTGAGAAATAAAGACTGGAACGGAATGTGGAAGAGACCAAAGACTACTTATACCAAAAATAAAATTGCTAGGTTATGGAAAGAAGAACATAAATTAACAAGGATGCGGAAAAATAAATGTAAAAGTGTACGAAGAGATAAAAAATAATATAAAACAAGCAGCCAGGAAGGTACTAGGAATAAATGAGGAAAGATCAAATAAATACAAAATAGAACTGATCAAAGGTACAAGAGAAACTAGAAAAAAAGCAGTAGTTAAGCACAAAGGTGGATGAAGATCGACAAAAATATAAAAACTAAATAAAAAAAGTAAAAAAAAATATAAAGAAACTAAAGCTGGAAAAGTGCATGTTTAACAATACCTGGGAAGTACTAGAAGTTCATAAACGTGGAGAAAGGTTAAATCTCTAAAAACAAATACACAAGAAAGAGCATATATAATTACTATACAAGAAAAACTAGGAAAGATACTACAAAGAACTCCTGAATATATAACCGAGGAAGCAGCAAACATAGTAAACAATCAGGAAAAATATTAATGAGTTTACAGGAATAAAAATGAAATACAATCTACAAAACAAAAATCACCAGAGATGATCAAATACGGATTGAAATATGATAAACGGAGAAGGAATGCCTAGTGAATGGACCAAGACCTATAGAACTTCCCTGTATAAAAAAAGGTGACAGGAAAAGCTGCGAAAACTATAGGGAAAGCAGTATAATAGCAATGTTTGAAAGAATATATAGGAGAGCAGTTAGAAATATATTAGAACAGATAAAATACAAAATTGGGGAAGATTAGGGTGGTTTTTAAGCAGGAAAATCATGTATAGATCATATTTACACCATTCAATAGCTGATTCAGTCCCAAGAGCAGAACTCTGGAAGGAACTAGAGGAAATAGGAGTAAGTTTGAATTTTGTGAGAGCAATAAAAGATCTATACAAGCCCTATTTCACCTACCCTCCCCTTTCAAAATATATCTGGAGAAGACATGAAAAAACTGGAAAAGACGATGTGAAGGAATAGAAGTACCGGTGAGGAATGAACATTTATACACATTAAGCTTTGCGGACCACCAAGTGATCATAGCTCAAGATGAAGAAGATATAAGCTTTATGATATGGCAAGTACAGGAGGCATATACTGGGTGATTATAAATGCTTTTCCATCAAGTTGCCTTGGAAATATAATATGTAAGTCTACGTCAAACTTTACATTAGCAGGTTAGGTTTTGCGTCAGTCTGTGTCAAACCTGATGCAAAACCTAACCTGCTAACCTCGAATTTGACATACTTACAGTGCCACCAACATATTATTCATACAAAAAATTATTTCAAAGGCAACTTGATGGAAGCGCATTTATAATCACCCGGTATAAAGGTAGAGCTAGAAATTTAAAACTACGAAGAAACATGTGAAAGACCTAGAAATTAACGAAAATCAAACTAAAAAAAGAACAAGTAGATTTAATATTTTAAGATTGATCATATAAAAAAATGCAACGGCAGAAAAAATACAAAGTCGAATGGGTCACAGTTAAATAACCTATGGAAATGAAAACTGAATAAACCAAAAGAATAAAGCGAAGATAAGAGTAACGGAAATGTAATACTGGAGGAGATATTGTGGTGTTACAAGAATTGATTGAATAACCAACGAAGAAATCAGAAGAGGAATGGATATTGAAAAAGATGTAATACACTACATAGAAAAAATGATGATATGGTATGGTCATGTTCGAAGAACGGGAAGAGGTACATGGATTGGAAAGATCACAGAGTACAGCCCAATAGAAAGGAGAAAAAGAAGAAGGCCTAGAAGGTTGTGGAGAGATGAGGTAGAGAAAGGAATGGAAAACAGAGGCCTATGATATGGCGACTGGGAAAACAGAGAGAGATGAAAAATCTGGTTGAGGGAAAGGAAGCAGCGTCATCTGTAAAAACATACTACCGACGGCTGATCTCTTAGTGTTGAGCCTAACAAACGAAAACACATTTTTAATTAATAAAAGTGTTATTTTAACTTTTCAAACTATCCTCCATGACAGTCTATACATTTTTGCATCCGAAGGAACCACCTTTTGAAACATTTGATCCATGTTTCTGAAGGTATATTAATTATCTCGTTTTTGAAGGCCGTTGCAAAACGCATTCCTCACAACTTATCTTTAACTAGAGCAAACAAAAAGTCATTAGATACCATATCTGGGTTTTATGGCGGGTGATCCATCAATGTAATGTTTTATTCGCTTAAATACACTATTGGTAGAGCAGCAAGCAGTATGTGCATGTGCATTATCATGATGCAGGACGATTTTTCCTCTTAGACAATTTTGGCAAATGTTTTGAAGAACTTTAAGTAAGCAAGCCGTAATATACCAATCAGAATTAACCGTACGACGATCATCAAGCGCTACAGTTGCCATGTGCCCAGTACTACCACAGAAGGTGGTGACAATTTTCTTGTTTCGACTTCTTTTACGGACGATTTTTGTTGGAGCTGACTCGTTTGGAAACAAACAAACAGCTGATGAACTTTCTTTTTGTTCATACAATATATAAAAACTAGTAAAATTGCGGACTTACTTCAACCATTCTTACAAACTTTAATGCCACAGGATGCTATCTGTCACTTCTTTTGGTGTTCCTATGTTTAAATACATGCTTTAATGTCACCAAAGTGTACAATTGTACAACTATATATTCATCTTAATACAGGAACTGATCCCAATAATCAATAAAGACAGACCAAAGCATTTGTCTAGGATGAGTGGTGCAGAGGGGAGCCAGGGAAAATACCCGAAAAGTCAGTGCACCACCCAGCCCAGAACAAAG